>JASDQU010243547.1:25247-35248 GCA_032191745.1 Picea mariana
AGATTCAAGATGCAATTGGTACTGTGCATGAATGTATCCATAGTATTAAAAAAAATCCAAATCACTGGTTTTAAAATTGGATTTACAAAAAGCATATGATTGTATTAATTGGGACATGCTTAGAATGATCCTCCTCTAGATTGGATTGGGAAAGAATATGACATAATGGATCATGAGCTGTGTGATTTCGTCCACTTTCGCAGTGCTGATAAATGGGGAGGCCACTGATTTTTTTAAGAGTGGATGTGGTATTAGACAAGGTTGTCCACTTTCCCCACTTTTATTTATCCTAGTTATGGAAGGCTTGAGTCTGATGCTGAAAGACATCCAAAATGATGGTAGATTGGTCAATATAAAAGTCTCAAGATCATTAAAGATCTTACATATCCTCTTTGTTGATGATGTAGTCATTATGACTAACACAAATGTGCAAGAATAGTGGGAAATTGATAAGATTCTTAAAATTTTATGTTCATCATCATGACTCTTTATTAATGCTTCAAAATATACATTTCATCAAGCAAGTTTATTTGATTTGGATTTGATTCCATACCAGTCACTCTTCCCTTATAAGTTTATATAACTGGAGCAGGGCTTCAAGTATCTAGGTTTCTTCATTAAAGTGGGTCTTCAAGGTAAAGAGGATTGGATTTGGTTGATAAAAAAGGTGGAAAAAAAGATAAGTAACTGGTGTTACAGATGGTTATCCTTAGGTGGAAGATTCACACTATTAAAGGCTATTTTGGACAGCCAACCCATTTACTGGCTGTCATTGGCAGTGGTTCCTAATTCTGTTCTGAAGGAGTTGAAAAAGTTGATGTATAATTTTCTTTGGCATAGAACAAATGAGACAAATAATCTTCATTTATGTTGGTGGGACCAATTAGCTCTTCCCAAATCATATGGAGGCTGGGGTATCCGTAATATATTTGATTTCAGTTCTTCATTGGCTGCTAATACACTTTGGAGAGTCTTAACAAGGAAAGGAATTTGGCATAGAGTCATATGTGATAAGTATCTTCACGACACCTCAGTTATAAAATGGCTCAGATCATCCTCTTTTATGATTCTTGGAGCGTCCAGAATTTGGAGTGGGTTGATAAAAGTGATTCATCTTATCACTCATGGTCTGTTTTGGGTTCCGCAGAATGGCACCCAGATTGCCTTAGGAAAGGACCAAATCCTAGGTATGGGCAGTTCTTCATTTCTATCTCCAAATTTATTAAATGTTTTACAACTCAGAAATGTCGAGACTCTTTCTTAGATTAGTTCACCCAGAGTAGATTAGTTGTCCTCCTTTGATTGGCTTGGAAGCATGGATTTGGGGCTCACAGGTATACAGGACAAGGAATGGAATCATTTTAGAACTGCGCTCATTGATTTGGGCGCTATCATCACAGAAAAAGAAGACGGTTTAAAGTGGGAGGGAGGGGATGCATCAGGCATTCCCACAGTTAAGAATTTTTATTTGACTATCATAGAATCTAAAAATATTATCAAGGTGAAAGCATGGAAAAATACTATCTGGAAGTGGAAGGTGCCTTTGAAGATAAAACTGTTCATGTGGCTAGCAATGAGGGGGAAAATTCTTACTTGGGAATCATTACAAACAAGGGGCTGGGTAGGACCTGGGAGGTGTCCTCTCTRTAGGATAGATTCAGAATCAATTACCCATGTTTTTATTTCCTGCTCCTTTGCTAGATAGATTTGGGATACATTGATACTTGAGTTTAACCTTAAGTGTGGCTGGTATGGAACTGAGTTGGCRGAAGGCATAAAAACTTGGATTGAGGACACTTCGGCATCCCCCCAATTTCCAGTTTATGTTTGTTGGAATATTTGGCATGAAATAAATAAAGCAATCTTTGAAGATGTTTGCACTTCTATGATGACTGTGATCTACAAGACGAAGGCACTTCTTAGTTTTAAAGCCACAGATAAAAAAGATAAGATTCCTCGGGATCTTTTGATTTCTCATAACAGTGCTGATGCATTAGCCTGGTTTGATGGGGCAACTCAGAAGGAAGGAAACAAGTGTGGAGCAGGTGGGATCATAAAAACCTCTGAAGCTGAAGAGGATAAGTGGGCATTCAATTGTGGTAATGGAACAAATACCAAAGCTAAGCTTCTTAACGCTTGAGCAACCTTCATGCTTGCAAAAAAAACTAACTGTTTCTAGTATCCAGGTGATGGGAGATTCAAAAGTTGTTATAGATTGGCTATTAAACAAAGGCAGACTCAAGGTTGCATCTTTGGAAGGGTGGAAAATTAGGATAAAAGAATTAACAAGCTCTTTCAGGTCTATAAAATATCAACATATTTTCAGGGATTACAATGTGGAAGCTGATAAGAAATCCAAGTTGGCATTAGAAGTAAATGAAGGCTATATTTACTATCACCAATGGATCAGTGGAGCGGAGGGACCTAGAAAGCAGATCAGGGTCCACTAGCATTTTGGAGATTTCTGTTCCTGTCCTTTTTTGTTTTATTTAGAAGTACTGATAATGAGGGAATGTTTTGGTATGATGCATAGTAAATCAGCGTATATGTATCTTCATATTCCAATTTTTCTCAGTTTAGATATTGTGTGCTATGATATGCACTTTGTAATAGGACTTATATATATTTTGGTATCTTTTTGGAAAAGATGTTGTAGAAAGAATCTCCTTAAAGAGATTCACGAAGAATATATATATAATTGGGCCAATTTTTTCCTGAAAAAATACCTTTTAACATTTATTATAAATTTTATTAAAATACCTTTTAACATTCATCAGAAGTTTTATTAGTTTTATTAAAATTCATAACATTCATCATAAGTTTTATAATAATACCACATTTAACATTCATCGTAAATTTTATTAAAGTTCATAATCATAACTATTAAAGTTCATAATCATAACCATTAGTAAATACCTTTTAACATTCATCATAAGTTTTTCTTTACTAGTGATGTGGAACACAACAAGTACCTTTTAACATTCATCATAAGTTTTATCAAAGTTCATAATCATAACCAATACTTTTTAACATTCATCATAAGTTTTTCTTTCTTCACTAGTGATGTGGGACACAACAAGTACCTTTTTAACATTCATCATAAGTTTTTCTGCACTAGTGATGTGGGACACAACAAGTAACTTTTAACATTCATAATAAGTTTTTCTTCACTAGTGACATGGGACAGTGAAGTTGGTTGTACATGAATTCTCCACTTACTTTGGTTTTGATTGTAATCACTATAATTTTATTTAATTGTTTAGGATTATTATTGGTTTGATTATAATTGATTAATTACTTCGGTTTCCCTTGACATTATTATAATTTTACTTGGTTTTGTAGATTATTATTGGTTTCATTATAATCGATTTTGATTTTCACATACCTTAATAGTGGGACAATTAGGCGTCCATATCATTCCCTTATCTTATGATATCATATCCTTGCAATAATTAACAGTGTATATCTTTAATAATATTTTGAGAAAATAATATATAATTATAATCAACGCTATTCACAAGAATACGTCGTTTGATGTATTAATTTTCATTAGTATTTATAAAAGCAATGATGGATTAATTTTGATTAGTATTTATAAAAGTAATGATGTAATGATGCTTGCTTAATAAATTGTAATAGTTTTGTGATCGATGGGTTTTCATCTTCATTGTTATAGGCTTGAGGGGATTAGGAATGAATATGACTAGGGAGGGACACCAATAGTGGCCTTCAAAATCCTTAAAAGGAGGTTTTATTTGGTTACTTAAATATTATTACATTATAATTGGTATGTGATGAGGGTAGGGGAGCTATTCAATTCACATCATAGTAAATTCTTTTTTTTGCTTTTTTGTTCATTTTTTTTAATTGTTTCATTCTTTGATATTTTTTGATGAGGTCTAATATTTATTCATAGATGATACTAGAGCTTATTCATCCCTCCTTGTAGTTGGTACTCTTCATTTTGCATGTTTTTCTGATCATCTTCCCAATCATGCTTGAAGTCACTAGTTCATTGCACCATTGGTTTTCCCTCTTCTCCTCCATTCATTTACAATAGTGTGTTGACCCCATGTTTATTTGGAATTTGTTATGGTTTCCTTTTTCATAGCTAAGGAAGGTGGGCTCAATCCATTTGTTTCTATCATTTCCATTCTAAGGTTACCATTTGTTTCAGTGGGAAATGGTGAGATGTTTGGAGTCGTTGATGTGGGGAAAATAAGAAGATCATGGAGAAATGAATTAAATTCCATGGCTTTTGTAGTGTACAACAAACAATAGCTAGACTATATAAAGTTATTTTAATGATGTTTTGGAAATGATCTCCTCTGTGCTCTTTGTTTCCACAATCTTGTCTAATTTTAATGTGCCATGTGGTTCTTATTGCAAAAAAATGGAGGAGTTCATGGAGTGGAAAAAACATACCATAATATGCTAGTGAAGGATGATATGGTGGCAATGAAGAAAATCTTAACTTGTAGGATTTTATTCATATAAAGTTGATGATGCTCATTGTGTTTTTCAACACACTAGATATGTCATGGAAATTTGTTTATATTCAAGTAGATTATGTGTTAGGGTGTCACTAGGTTTGGTTATGTGTTAGGTTTTGGGTTTGCATGCATTTTCATGGGCTCAAATACATTGTCATGATGTAGTCATTGTGCCTATTGTGTTTGCTTGGATATTTATTGGGCGATTTTTAATCTATGTAAGGGATTTGGTTTGGTTCATAGGTGATACACCACTAGGTTTTCTCTTTGGCATCAAACTTACATGGAACATATCCCATGTGTAGTTGCTTGAGAGTGGAATGAGTGGTTTTGGATTTTTTCAAGGGTTTGGGTTATCCAGTGTAAATTCCAAAGGGTTTTTTGATCATGACCCTTGTAACTTTGGATAGTGGGTACACCATTTCATTTGTCCAAGACAATTTTCCATCATCCCGTGTAATGAACTTGCTTGCAGACAACTTGCATTCATTGTAGGAATTGCTTTTTCCTCAACTTAGGATTGGTGATGTTCATGGTATCTTTGCTTCCTACTTTTGTTTCTTTTATTGAGCTTGATCTCATGTTTCTCATGGAGAGCTTTTATTTTTTCCAATCCCTTAATGTTAGTACCGTATCCATGTTTTTCAATTGTTTTTATCTTTTCTATGCAATGGTGAGTGACTTCTGGATGTTTATATGTAAGGTTACTAGGATTCAATATGTTGTTTGCATCCTTCAATTGGTCTGAAGTTAGAATACCCCCAAACATATTATTAGCAATGGTGTATAGTATATCTATTGTCTTAACCTTGTCAACAAGTAAACTTGTTTCCCTAATACCATTCACACAACCACAACCTATAGTTACTCTAATGAAGCACTCTACATGCATAATTTAGTTTTTAATGTTTTCTTGGACATGCTTATTTGTGGGTATAGATTGTGTTACTTCTCAAATTATACTCAATGAGAAAATCCCTAATCCACAAGGTACAAATCAAAGGAAAATGTTAGGATAGTCACCACTGTCACCTTAGCAGCCTATATTCTTCTCTTTAGGTTGAATCTCCTCTGGCTTAAGGAAGGTATCCTTAGTAGGATTACTGTAGCCAAGCAATAAGGCACTAGGTGAAGTTGAGAGTAACCTTAGTAAAACAAACTTTTGGGTTTTTTTAGGATTTTGAAATAAGTAATAGAAGGAGATAGAGATTACTGCTAAATCCAACTAGTGAAATGGATGTTGATTATTTGGGTTGGTTGTCATTGATGTCAACCCTTGAAGAAAGTTTGGTAGATAATTTTGGTAGCACAAAGGTTTAGGTAATGGACCCAAGTTTGTTTAATGTATAATGGTATGAGTTTTAATATATTTGAAGGTAACATTATTCTAGATGGATAGTACATGTCATGCCATTTTCGGTGGTATGTGGAACATCACATAACTCCTCACGGTTAGAGAGTTATGGCCATGTGAAGTTGGAGAACCCTCATGAGTCATCTAGAAGCCCCAAAAGGTCAAAGTAGTCAAAGTGGTTGAAAAGAAGAAATTATTTAAATAATAAAGTTAATGGAAAAATTACTAAGTGGACAAGTGGTTAGAAGTGGGTTAGCCCTAAAATAAGGAAAATGGTTTAAGAGATTTTAGAAGGTAAATAATAAAGTGAAGTGATGAGTGTACTATAAGTCAAAGTGGATACAAAAGAAATTATTTAAATAATAAAGTTAATGAAGAAATTACTAAGTGGACAAGTGGGTTAGCCCTAAAATAAGGAAAGTGGTTTAAGATGGTTAGAAGATAACCCCTTGAGGAAGCTACATAAAAGTATAAATAAGAGACAAGGGTCTCTCAGTTTAATCACACTTGAGCATATTGAATATCTACAAGTGACTGAGGTAACCAAAGGATATCTAAGGCAAATTTCAAAGGGAAGAAGAAGTAAAGAAGGCCAAAATTCAAGGGAGGATAAATTCTTTTGATTATGCTTTCTAAGGTATGTTATTTACAGGTAATCTTACCATTTTCACAATAATTTTTTTTTCTGGAATGATTCAGACCGCAAAATATGGAGGTCGTTAAGGAAACATATCCAATTAGCTATGATAAAAATTTTAGCTTGTGGTTCATTGTATTTTTGGAGTTACACTCCGTGGAAAATAGGGTTTGTGGCTAGTCCGGAAACTAGTCTAAAATAGGTGTTTCGGGTAAAAACACCATAACTTATTCATAACAGATCCAAATTCAGTAAGACCAAATGTATTGGTTAGAGTAAAGTCTGTAGTATTTTGTGTACCATTTTCAGATCCATACAACAAATATTCCGTGCGGGGCACGCTCTATAAGTTCTCTCTCTAGAATAATCCATAATTCAACAATGTATGCCATTTTTGCTATAACTCCTTTTCTGAGACTTTCCAAGTAGTGAAACCTGGAGGAAGTGCATAAAAGACACTACATAACAATGTGTACTATTTTCAGATCTTTATTCATTACATGTACATAGTTATGATTATTTCAAGTTAGGGTTGTTGACTAATCCAAAATTAGTCACGTGAGACTAAAGTAAAGTTTAATGAAAATGATAGTCTCTTGTTGTTAAAGTTAAGGAAGGTTTGCAGGTATGTGATCATATACAACAAGTCTATTACATAGTTACAAATCAGATTTAGATGATGAAATTGATGAAGGATTTTGGTTGAGGTACATGTTGGGTACATTGTTGAGACGAGTAGTTGATGAGTTGGCACATACATGAGGTGTATAGTTGATGATGTTGGTACATCTTGATGAGTCATAGTTTATGTGTATTTGATGCATGATTGATACATATTTGGTGCATGGTTGATGCACTCGTTGATGGTACAGGTTGAGGTACAGGATGGTGCATGGTTGATGCACTTGTTTATGGTACAGGTTGATTACAAGTCATTTGGTATAGGTTGTTACAGGTTGTTTGGTACAGGTTGATTGTACAAGTTTACAAAAATATATCTCACAATGATAGTGTGACAGTGGTTCCATCATTCTACTTATATTTCAGGGCGGTTGGACAGGGCAAGGACAAGTGGTTGTAGCCACCTTCTGGTTGTAGCCAAAGAACATAGGGGGTTGTAGCCTCCTTCTGGTTGTAGCCAGAGAATTGGGAAGTTGGAGCTTCCTTCAGGTTGTAGCCTGAGAAACTAGGGGGGTTGGAGCCTCCTTTCAGTTGCAGCTGGAAAACAAAGGAAGTTGGTGCTTCCAATGAATGTAATTCTTAAAGACATATAAGAAAAAACATTAAGTGGTTTTCTCCCACTTTGGGTTTCCACGTAAAAACATTGGTGTACTGTGTATGTCTATGGTTGCTCATTTGTTCATTGTTTATTTACTCTACAACTACTGGATGATAATGCTACATTGATATAACACTTGCATTTTATGGTTAAAAATGATTAAATTTTTTTATTATTGATTCACCCCCCCCCCCTCAGTAATCCAACAATGGAAACAAGGTGAATCAAATAAAATGAATTCAATAAGAAAGGCTCCAAAAAATTAACTTATTTTTTTCAAGGATTAGGATTTAGAAATTAAAACCAAAAAGAAAAATAATCTTCACCTAATCAAAATTAACAATGAATATCAAAATTAAAATTAACAATAAATATCATATTGATACTGAGAGGGGGGTGAATCAATATCAAGTACAATTTAAAACCTTTTTCAACTTATAATTAAACCATTCAACTATATCCAATGAGAAATGAACAATAGTATACGAGTTACACCAATACACCACATTACACCATGCACAATATATGACAAATAATCAATAGTTATTGTTCAAGGGAAGTAATGACTTCCAAAGGTAGCTACAGCTTTCAAATGTAAAGGGAGGGGTAAACCTCCAAGAGGAATATATAGTACTCCAATATCAAGAGAGGATTTAACTCTCCATCATTGCCCCTCCCTTCCATCCAAAAACAAGTTATAGAGAGAATAATAGACTTTGTTCAATTCTGGTTTATTCAGGATACCGAACTTGTACAGAATGCCCCACGCTCAATATTTAACATCAGATTCCGAAACTCGCACACAAGAAACTAAATTCCATATTCTTTCCAATGCAATTTGTTTCACTTCATTTTGATTCTCTATGAAGAAGTTATGACTATTTTACCCGTAACACCTATTTATTGACTAGCTTCAGGACTGGTCAAAAACCCTATCTTCCACAGAGTGTATCTCCATAATTATAACGAATCAAGAGCTTAAAATTTTACCATAGGTACCTTGATATGTCTTCTCAATACCATAGCAATTTAATCATCTGAGTCATTCTAGAAAAACATTTATAGCGAAAATGGTAAGATGACCTGAAAATAACATACCTTAGAACACATCACCAAAAGACTTCATCCTCCCTTGAAATTCGACCTTCTTTATTTCTGATTTCCTTTGAAATTCGACTTGTGTATAAAATGAATGTATAATGATATTTATTTATACCATTTATGTCACTTCCTTTTAACATTAGGGCCGACCTGACACTTTTTTATTTTGTAATTCTGTTCTTTAATTATCTTCAGGGCCTACATGTACTTCCTTCTTCAATTCACTTTGTCATCTTCAAAAATTCATTTCTCCTCAACCATGAGAATCCACATGACATGCCACATACCACCAGAAACAATATGATGTATACTATTCATCCATGGGTGTTGTATCTGCATGTGCATTGTCGTTCATGTCCAAATACCTTCATCAATCTTGCGGTCCAAAAGCCATGACTAGGGTTGACATCAATGACAACAACCAATCTTCCAACAATCTCCCCCTTTGTCATTGATGGAAACACTCATGCTCCCCCTATCATCATGATCCCAATTTTTCTTCCCCTTTGACATCAATGGCAAAAACATAGTTACCAACTTAACGAGAACTCTACAGAGTTCTCGTTTTTTGGAGGGTCAAGTTTTTTACCCCGTTTTTAAAAATGGTGCTACCAGTAGCACCTCTCTTCCATTTTTAGGTGGTTTTTTGATATTTTAAATTTTCTCATACGTAATATTTCTACTTTTTTTTTAAATGCTTGTTTTTTAATTTATTTTCATTTTTTTTTTATTATCAACACCGTTTTTAGTCATTTTTTGATGCTTCTTTCAATCTCAAAATATTTTTTACCATTTACATTTTTGAAAATACCATTTTTTGTTCCTTCATTAATTTATGGTTCCATACATTTTTAAATATAGTGGAAAATATCATTTTTAACACATTTTTTACCTTTACTTTAATAGATAGAAAATCATTGTAGTTAAATAAGACTATTTTTAAACATTTAGCAAAAAAATACAATTGATGTTTTTTTGATAAATTAAAATTAAAAAAAAAAAAACTAAGAAAAATAAAAGAATTGAAATTTAAAAAGAAAGAATGAAAATTTATTTTTTATTTTTTATTTTTTTTATATATAATTACCAAATATTTAAAAAAAAAAAAACTAAAGTGGAAAAAGAAAAAAAACAAAA
>JASDQU010243547.1:37129-62683 GCA_032191745.1 Picea mariana
TTCAAATTTGGGTTTTGATTATATATTTTTAAATGTATTGTTTTTATGGTATTATGTATTATGTTGTGTTTGGAGTGATAAACTAAGATTTAAAAAGTAAGTATTTAAGGGTTTATTTGATGATTTTGTTTGCAGTAATGATGATTTTGGTTACCACTTAAAAAAAATGTCATTTTAATACCCCAAATTTAAAATGGGTGCTACCGGTAGCAGTACATTTTAATTTGATGATTGATTTTGAGGTTTTGGTTTTAATGGTACGGACTGCTAAAAATACGATTTCAAAATATCTATAAATTTAACGTTTTGAAAAAAAATAAAAAAATATGTAACATCATTTTCTTATTTAGGTGTCGATTTGAAGGTTTTTCTAAGCTATGGTATGAGTTTTGAAGGCCATTTTTGAAAAATGTTGTAATTTTGACTCCATTTGAAAAACTGGTGCTACCGGTAGCACCACTTTTTGATTTTGGGGTTGATTTTCATGTTTTTTTTGGAAAAATATGGGTTTTTTGGGCCAGAGTTCTCGTTTTGAGGTCACAGTTCTCATTAAGTTGGTAACTATGTTCAAAGGGTAGGGCTTCTCCCCCTGAGTTTAATGGAAAAATGTAACTCTCTTCTTTGGGGCTTCTCCCCGTGAACATGTGGCACTCAATAATATTTCATCCTTATTTTTGGTCTTTGAGACATTTTCTTCATTGGAATCCTTTTCTGTTGCTTGTATCTTCTCTCTCTTCTTCATGTCTAGGATGTATATGTTGTTCGGTCTTCTTGTTGCAGTTGCAACCAATCTTCCTGAGTTATTTTCTCTGATTTTACATTTTCGGGAGTCAAACGTAAGATGTATCCTTGATCACACATTTTACTAACACTGAGGAGATTATGCTTCAGATCTTCAACCAATAGGACTTTTCCTGCATTTACATTTTCACTTCCAAGCTTTACAATTCCTTTTCCAAATATTTTAGTAGATGAGTCATCTCCAAATGTAACATTTCCACCCTTTTTCTTCAAGCTGACAAATTTGCTTTGATCTCCGATCATATGAGATGAGCACCCAGTTTCTATGAACCATTCATCTTCTTCTTTGCATTCTTTAGCGACCAATGTTATTTGACAGTTTTAATTGTGTGGAATTTCTTTCCTTTTCCATGTTGTAGTTGGTATACAGACATTTGGCATATGATTATATTCCTTCATCTCTCTGCAATCTCGTGTTTTATGACCAAGATTATTGCACTTGTAACATACAATATTTTGATCCATTAATGGGTCAAATGGATTATAAATTCTGTTGATAGGTCTATGAACATTTCCATATCTACTATTTTCACCATTCATGTAGCTTACATAGTTATTCCTTTCATTGATTCTACAATTGATTGCCTTGTGTCCAAAATTTCCACAAGTATAACAATGTCCAAGAAAGAAATTTTGATACCTAGGAGTAAGTGATCTTGTTTGTGGTGTGGTCCATTTGGGTTCACGATCTATTCTTCTGTAGTTTCTTTCATAATGATTTCTTTCATACCTTATGGGAGAGGATCTTCTTGATGTCTCATTCCTTCTGAATTCTAGTCTTCTATCTTGTTGTTCAACTTGTTCTAGAGTGTTGGTTTCATCATTTTCATCTTGCTTCTCTTGTTTTGTTGTCTTCAAACTGTCATTGTATCCTAGTCCTGTCTTGTCATTTGGAGATCTTTGATTGCTAAGGATCTCATCTAATTTTTCAGTTCTTTTTTCGAACTTCTTCAATTTTTTTGTTGTCAATAGTAGCTCCTCTTTTGTGTGATCCAATTCTGCTTTCAATTTCTCATAATTTTCTAATTGTTCCTTCAAGCTATTAATGGTCTTTTCAAGCTTGTAATTCTCTTCTTCACAACTAATCAATTCACCTTTTAGTATTATGTTTGTGTTTCTAAGCTTGCTATTTTCATTTTCAACATGCTTGAACTTTTCAAGATTCTCATCTTCTTGTTCACTCTCTACTTTGTCTTTGTATCCCCAAAAGGAATCAAGGTTGGTTTCTTCGTCTAAATCTTCTTCACAAATGATTTCTTGTTCTTTAGAATTCTTGTGATCATCATCCTGGGTTTCTTGGGTTACGAAGAGGACTTTTTCTCCATCATTATCTTCTTCATCACTCATATGAGGAGATGTCATCATCCTCGGAGTAGAATCTCTTTTTATTGTTGAGACTTCTCTTTTTATAGTAGTAGTTTTCAACAATATGTCCTATTCTACCACAGTTAAATCATTTGAGAGGAGACTTACCTTTGTATCTTCTACTTCCCTTCTGAAACCTTCTTACAAAATTTGTTATTTCTTCATCAAGGTCGTTATCCTTGTCTTTTGTCTTCTTTATGGCTTTAAAGGCTACTTCATTGTTTGGTTGGTCACTTTTTGTACCTTTTCTCATTTCATATGCTATAAGAGACCCATGTAATTCATCCATTGTCCTTTTGGTCAAGTCCCTAGTTTCTTCAATGGCGGAGACCTTAGCATCATACTTCAAGAGAAGTGATCTCAACACTTTTTGTACAACCAACGATTCATCGAGCTCTTCACCTAATCCTCTGATAGCATTAACAACTTCATCAACTCTAAGAAGATAGGTTGCAATATCTTCCTTTTCATTCATCTTCAAATTTTCAAATTCTGCTCTATGTCGTTGAAGATTGACCTGTTTAACTTTTGGATCACCTTCGTAGATACTCTTGAGTTTGTCGCATACCTCTTTAGTAGTGTTGCAACCCATCAATTTGCTAGCAATGGTTGGTGCCAATGCTACTAGAATAACATGTCTGGATTTTGAATTACAACTCATAAGCTTCTTCTCATTTGGATCGGTCGGAGCATTATTTGGGATTACATAGCCATTTACAACTGAGTACCAAATGTCTACTCCCAAAGCCGTTAGGTAAGTTTTCACTCTATCACTCCACTATGCATAATTTCTTCCATCAAATTTTTGAATCCCATTTGAAATGTGCTCATGGTCATCCATCTCTACTCAGGATTTTCCTCCCAGTGGTTAAACTGTTCTGAAGGCAACCTGCTCTGATACCAATTGTTGATACTGAGAGGAGGGTGAATCAATATCAAGTACAATTTAAAACTTTTTTAAACTTATACTTAAACCATTCAACTATATCCAATGAAAAATGAACAATAGTATAAGAGTTACACCAATACACCACAATACACCATGCATAATATATGACAAATAATCAATATTTATTGTTCAAGGGAAGTAATGACTTCCAAAGGTAGCTACATCTTCCAAATGTAAAGGGAGGGATAAAAATCCAAGAGGAATATACAGTACTCCAATATCAAGAGAGGATTTAACTCTCCATCCTTTTACCCAAAAACAAGTTATAGAGAGAATGGTAGACTTTGTTCAATTCTGGTTTATTCAGGAAATCGAACTTGTACAAAATGCCCCGCGCTCAATATTTAACATCAGATTCTGAGACTCGCATACAAGAAACAAAAGTCCATACTGTTTCCAATGCAATTTGTCCCACTTAATTTGGATTCTCTATGAAGACGTTATGACTGTTTTACCTGGAACACCTATTTATTGACTAACTTCAGGACTAGTAAGAGACCCTATCTTCCACAGAGTGTATATCCATAATTGTAGCGAATCAAGAGATGAAAATTTTACCACAGGTACCTTGAGATGTCTTCTCAATAACATATCAATTTCACCATCTGAATCATTCTAGGACAAATGTTATAGCGAAAATGGTAAGATGACCTGAAAATAACATACCTTAGAACACATCACCAAAAGACTTCATCCTCCCTTGAAATCTGTCCTTCTTTACTTCTGATTTCCTCTGAAATTAGACTTGTGCGTAAAATTAATGTATAATGATATTTATTGATACCATTTATGTCACTTCCTTTTAACATTAGGGCCGACCTAACACTTTCTTATTTTGTAATTCTGTTCTTTAATTATCTTYAGGGTCTACATGTACTTCCTTCTTCAATTCACTTTGTCATCTGCAAAAATTCATTTCTCCTCAACCATAAGGATCCACGTGACGTGCCACATACCACTAGAAACAACATGATGTATACTATCCATCCATGGGTGTTGTATCTGCATGTGCATTGTCGTTGATATCCAAATACCTTCATCAATCTTGCGGTCCAAAAGCCATGACTATGGTTGACATCAATAACAACAACCAATCTTCCAACATATCAAAATCTACATAAAGATAACCTCAATGGAAAAAAGAAAAAAAAATTCCATAATCATAACCATTAGTAAATACATTATATCGAGGTCATAATCATAACCATAACCATAGTGAATAAATTCAATTT
Source organism: Picea mariana (assembly GCA_032191745.1). NCBI lineage: Eukaryota > Viridiplantae > Streptophyta > Pinopsida > Pinales > Pinaceae > Picea > Picea mariana. Next base: position 41,477 of record JASDQU010243547.1, read on the forward strand.
ATGAATGTTCATAATCATAACTATCAACAAGTACCTTTTAACATTCATCATTCATCATAACTTTTCACTAGAAATGCGGGACACTTAACTTAGTTGTACATGAATTCTCCAATTACTTTGGTTTTCCTTCTCGTCATTATAATTTTATTTAATTGTTTAAGATTATTATTGGTTTGATTATAATTAATTTTGATTTTCACAAAGTGAGACAATTAAGCATCTATATCATTACCTTATCTTATGATACCATTGTGTGTTTGAAATCCTTCAATTAATTAAAAACAACAATAACAACATATTCTTGTAAATAACGTTGATTATAATTATATATATATTTTTTGATAAAATAATATATAATTATAATCAACGTTATTTACAAGAATGTGTTGTTTGATGTATTAATATTCAATGCAATTTATAAAAGTAACATATTCTTGTAAATAACGTTGATTATAATTATATATATATTTTTTGATAAAATAATATATAATTATAATCAACGTTATTTACAAGAATGTGTTGTTTGATGTATTAATATTCAATGCAATTTATAAAAGTAATGGTGTTTACATACTAAATTGTGATAGGTTTGTGATTGATGGGTTTCCATCTTCATTTTCATATAATCATTTTCATAGAATGACATTTTCATATAACCATTTTCATAGAATGAGGGGATTTTGAATCAATATGAATATGTTAAAACATATAACACATGTGTTATGTTAAAACATATAACACAATTTATAAAAGTAATGGTGTTTACGTACTAAATTGTGATAGGTTTGTGATTGATGGGTTTCCATCTTCATTTTCATATAACCATTTTCATAGAATGAGGGGATTTTGAATGAATATGGATAGGGAGGTAAATAAATAGTGGTCCATTTTTAAAAGGAGGTTTAATTTGGTTAATGTTGAGGTTTAATCTGGTTACTTAAACATTAGTGAATTATAAAATATTAGTGAATTATAGTTCAATATGCATGTAGATGAAGGTAGGTGAACCACTTTATTCACATTGAATTCGTTTTTCTTTTGTGTCTCTTTTGCTCATTTTTTCCGACTACTTCATTTCTTCACATTTTTCGATGGAGTCTAATACATATACATAGACGATACCCATAAATCATGCAGAGGATAACTAAAGCTCGTTCATCCCTTCTTGATGTTGGTGCTTTCCATCCTTCATGTTTTCCTGACCATCTGCCCGACCATCCCTGAAGTCACTAGTTCACTACACTATTGGTTTTCCCTTTTTGTTGTCCTCCATTCATCTGCAGTAGTGCATCGATGTTTATTTGACATTTATCGTGGTTTCTTTTTCCTTAGCTAAGGAATATGGAAAATTTAGGGGCTAAATTTTTCCCATGGGCTAATTTTCCATGCTTTTCCTCCCCAAAAAAAGATTTGTCAATTTCCATTTTTACTAAAAGTGATTCACCCAACGTCTATAGAATAAAATTATTTTACCTTAAAAATAGCTCAAATTTTATTTGCATATTTAGGATTAGTAAGATTCGCCAAGGTTCTATATTATAAAAATTTCCATCCTTAAAATTATCCCTACTAAGGTGGACACAATTCATCTATCTCTACCATTTCCCTTATTAAATTACCATTTATTTATGGTGAGATGTTTGGAGCCATTAATCAGGAAAAAATGGACATTGTGTAGAAATGAATTGAATTCCATGGCTTTTGTAGTGTAAAAATTCCACGCGACAATGAGTTATGCCAAAATCAAGTGGATAATCTAAATATCAAACCAGTGTGTAGTGCGAGAGTTGGGATTTATCTTATGGAGTAGGGTAACTCGGGAGAAATATTCCCTCTCGAGCCTACTCCGTTAGACTTTTTTTGACATCCTAGATGTTAGAACTTCGATGATCCATCTCCCATAACTTTCTCAACGGTCATACTTATCCTGTCTGCCATCCTCGCCTCCCACCGTCGGATGACCATGCAAAAACCATGCACTATATGATACTCTCGCGCATCCATGCATCATCCCACTGCCACTGCACATCCATGCTCCCATCCTCTACCTTTCTAACTCCGACTAATTCTCTGGTGGCTCACTCAACCAGACGATGTAACACAAACCGTCGTGAACAGTGAACGCTGTGAGCACTCATTTTCGAAGGTTGTGAACACTTCTCCACGACCTTTTTGAATTTGAAATTTGAAATGAGTTGGATTTTCTCCTCGAACGAGGTGTACATTTCTCCCTCTGCACACATTTTCGAATTTGAAATGAGCTAGATTTTTTCTACTCGGACAAGCTATGTGAATTGAACTTGGTTTATTCTCTTGCTCTGAAACGTGAAGGAGGCAAGGATGTGGAGACTATGAATGAGTGGATGTTGGAAGCAGAGATGGATTTTCCCGGTTCAAGCACTCTAGAGATACAAGATCCTTGTTGAACTAAATCATAGTGTACATTTCAAGCAGTCCAAGTAGTGGCTTTTTTTTTGGTGGATAGTGCTCGTCAGACTTAAACAGGTGCAAAGCTGAATTCCTGAGGGATTTTTCTCGAAGGAGGGCTCTCTTCTTAGAATTTATTGGGAAATCTTTTCTAGATAGATTATGTGTGACCAATTTATTCATCCCAGACTGCAAATTTGCCTGCTTCGCCTCCTCCTACAAGGATCATCAATTAGCCATTACCAGTGCACTCGACTGCAACAACGAAGTTGACGATGGTCGTGGGATCATCTGTGGTAGGTAGTAGAAGAATTATAATGAAAAAACAATAAGGACAGTGATTTGGACTACCCCAAACCAAATCAAACAAATCCTTGATGAATGAGTAATGTAATAGGATAATTGGTAGTTGTGTGCTCAATAAGTTATGGTTGTTATTACTTTGGTTTTTTCATGGTAATAAGTATAATAATGGAATGAAATTGTCCATGTATCTCTTTGTGGTTGGAGATATTTTACTTGTGATTCGCAGTGGTAGGTTGATCAATTGGGTTAGCTTTTGTAGGTTACAGGTTTTTGTTTGTGAGATAAAGGATTCTTTGCTTAGCTATACATATTTTGTTTCTATGGATTTGAAAATCTATATGAAAATCTAATTGAAATCAATCTTCACTCTCTCAATTCACAGAGGTAATTTCACAAGGCCGCCTTCTTATGCAGATCACATGTCAATGTGTTATCACATGAACTTGTCAGAGTCCCATGGGTTTGTGGTTTCTACCTAAGACTGTATTTTTTCCCGGTCTCTCTCCTTTTCGCAGACTAAGTTGGTTGTTCAAATCCTCGATCACGCTGGCTGCATCCATGGACACAAAGCACAACTTTCCTAATAGTCCATTTCAGGCTTGAAGCAAAAGCGAAAGACAATTTTTAGTGGCGAAGATCCATCAGGTGAATCGATCGATGACGTGCATTCTTTCGGAAGGTCAAAATTGCGTGAAGTATAGCACTAGAGGAAAAGCCCAAAGATAAAAGGTCAGGAAAAGATTGAATCTAGGCAATGGATCTTATTGGGAGAGATCAATGGTGGAATATTATTGCGGGAATTGGGAGTTTGAAATGTTGTTAAAATTGTTTGTCAAAAATTCAAAGTCCCAAAACTCGAAAGTAAATATGAGTCGTTGATTAGCAAGAGCCACGTGTCGTCAGATCCACAGCTCCGGGTAAAATTACATGGAAGAGTGAGAAAGATTTTAGTTTTGGTTTTCTCGAAGCCCGGAGACCCGAAGTGGATCTCGTCCGTTCAAATCCAGAATGCCATGCATCATCATATCTGTCACTCTGGGAGTGTTACTTCGGGATTTTTAAAATGAGAAAAGTGCTGAAGTCTTGAAGGCTTGAAGTCCCAAAGAATTGAAGCGCCGAAGTCCCGAAGCGTCGAATTTCCGAAGACCCGAAGCGCCGAAGTCCCAAGTGCCGAAGCACGTGACACACTCTCATCAGGCATGACACGTTTCACTCTTTCCAGGTCATTCTGTTATGGCCATGTCACCCTCCTTATCATGACACATCAACAGACGTGACATCATATGCCGTCATATGGATCACCCATCAACGGGGACATGTGACTGAAATCCATGAGCTCCGGATAAAGGCCCGAGGTAATCCCCAGTCATTCGATTCATGAGGACACGCGTCATTATATTGCCAAATCTAGGTAAAGGCCTTTGGTAGCCCAGGTTTGAGATTTTATTTTCCCGGAGTTCGGAGACTCGAAAAGCATCTCAGTCCTCGATCTTAGGGAGCCACATGTCATCATATTCTCATCTTTGGAGGTTTTACTTGGAGGGAAATGGAGTTTGAGAATTGAAATTCCGAAAGGACGATCCATGAAGCAAATCTCGACCATTGTTTTGAAGGGGAAGATCTGATCCATCAATCTAAAAAGCGACAGAGATGAGCCATTGATCAGAGGGCCTAATCTTAGATCGCAAGATCAATGGTCATGCCAAATTGTGGGGTCAGAAGGTATGCACGTTTTAAAATCTCAGGGGTAGCCCACAATCGAAACCGTGGTTTTTAGAAAGGGACGCGTGGCAGTTCATGGTGAATTGCGGGGACAAAAGCGGTTTGCTTTCAGACCACCCTTGGTAGCACCCACAATCACGCAATTTCATAGGTTCATGGCCCTAGGTCACATTGAAGGAGCGATGGAGAGGAGCTATGCCAAAGGCCGAAAGTGCCCGTATTTGGTCACATAAGAATATCTGCTTGGCCTCGAGGCGTCGAGATTGACTCAAAGAAGTTGTGGGCATCACCTAGAAAATTCATGGGTGTAAGGCCTCTTCCTGATCCTGATGAAGGTAGTTATTGAAAATGGGGGTGGTGGTTGAGACCTCGTCTCACCCCATAAATGGAATGTGTGGAGAGAAGGGTCGTGGGGGCTGATTGTCAGTCCAAAGCTCCCTAGTGGATGGATTTTCTCGCAGAGCCCACACTGAGTCAGGCTCGCATCTATCGTAAGAAGGCCTATACAGTCTGACAGAGTAGACGCCGATTGAAAACTTTGAATGAAATGGTTCGATAACACTCCTGGTGGTTACAACATTTTTTACTATAAGTAGTTAGTTCTGATATTTTGTTAAGGTCGAATGGTTGAGCTAGTCTCCCTACTATTGTAATTCGTTTTTATGAAGAACACTGGTTCTTTGGTTATGTATTTGTTTTTTAGACATCTTGGTTAATCTAAGTCAACTTTCTTGCTCCATCTTATTTGCCTCTGATACTGAGAGAGTTCATGATTGACTGATTCACATGGATTGTTATGACTGTATTATGATGAATGTTGTATTATAGTGTTGTTATAATTTATTTCAGTTTCTTTGAGATTTGAATTCAAGAGGATCTTGCATTTAAGTTTTTCCTCCTTAGGCTCCTGGAAGACCTGATGTCCACAACAGACCTCTACACTCTCCTCACCAAAGTCTTCCCTCTATTCACCCTTACTCCAACTTACTGACTGAAGTTGATTCCAGACCTCAATTGCTTATGCATGCTAGTCCATATTTCTGTGTTAGAACGTTATTATCATTGAGTCCTCTCCATTTTATCACCTAAAACTCATTTACATTTACTATATAAATTGATGGGTATTGGGCTTACCTTCTATGCAATCTGAGGCTGACTTCTAGTGCTAAAATTTCTGGCGCCGTTGCTAGGGAATGAATTGAAGACATTTCCTTGGGATAGAACGACAAAGAAACTCTGATTCTGAAGGTGCATTAGATATCAGTACCATAGAAGATTGCAACTTGCACCTGACAAATCCATTGTTTCGACTCCACTGTTTCAGTTCTGGCTCCTAAAGGAATACATATGAGGTCCACTCCACTACTGCCTCTAGCAACGCCTGAAGCTGATCCAGAGAAAATTATCAGAAGCGGAAAGACCGCTCAAAGAGGTATCTCCACTGTTGTACCAGGTTTTTCTAATGATTTGCATACTCCCTTTTTATAAACTCCTGTAACTGTCCCTAATTATCCTATAAAACAAACTGTTGGAGTTTTAAGGAATTTAAATTTTGGGATTTTTCCTGTTGATTTCTCCCCTCCTAGTCTTGGTTTGGAAGGAGAAATATTTGACACCCTTGTCTCCCATGAAGTTGTGAAGTGGTTTGGACCTAGGACCTTAGAAGAATTTCCCACTCCGGGCTGTACTACTCCTCCTCCTATTAAGGTTGATGCAGCTATAGAAGGAGAAACCTCTATTCCCTCAAGCCCCTTATCTTTATCTCTCATAAGCATTGTTCCAGTTTCACCTGTTCAAAGTCCATCCCCTCCAGTTTATCCTCTAGTTCACATCCCAATGGTAGGTGCTAATCCCCGAGAACTAGAATGGAAGCTATAGTAGTTGTGAGGTTCGACCCTCTCGTTCTTCATCAGCCTGTGAATGCTCTCCCAACTGATGGATACCTTAAGCAGTTGCCCAAGTTCACAGGTGAAGGAGACATAAATGCAGAGGGACACCTTGAAGCCTTTTATAGTTTTACATATAATCATGCCATTGAGAATGAAGATGTATGGATGAGGATTTTTGTTCATAGCCTTGATGGTGAGGCTAGGAAGTGGTTTAGGGCCTTGCCTCCTGAATCTATTGATGGGATTGAAGCCCTAGATGAAGCCTTCTTAAAAAATTGGGGGGATAAAAAAGATTTCCTGTACTATATTACAGAGTTTGGATCACTGAAGAAATAAGAAGGGGAATATTTTTCTGACTTCTCAAAGTGGTTTAATAAAATGTATAACAAAATTATCACTAAGATTAAGCCTACAGAAACCTATGCAAATATGACTTATGATAGTACTTTTGACCCTGATTTCTGCCTCCTGTTGAGGGAATGAACATCTACCTCCTTGGCTCATATGCAAGATGCAACTATCGAAGTAGAATCCAATATCATGGCAGTTGATAAGCTTAGGAGTAAGGATGATAGAGACATAACAAAGGTGAGGTTTGAAACTTCAACCTCTGGTTCCTCTACTGCCCACCGTCAAGTTGATGAACTTACTAAATTAGTAAAATCTCTTTCCACTGAGATGGAGAAGGTAAAACTTGAAGCAAGACAGACCTATAGAAATACACAAAATGATGATAACATAGGTAACTTTAGGAGACCTAATAATGCTCCTTAGATTCTTCCAAGAGATCCCAGAGGCAGAGAAAGGGATGACAAAAAGATCCAAACCCCTTTACAAAACAACCTTGTAGATGAAGAAGATGAAGAAAATGATCCTTAGATCCATTGCTTGGGCGACACCCCTCCATCCTCTCACTTGACCCAATCTGCATATGGGAAGTCCTTTATGGATAACCAAATAAATAAATTAGGTGGGAGAGAATGCAAAAGATCTAAAAAGAAGGAGGAAAAGACTAATGTTTCAGATCAGCCCACAAAACAGAAAATTATGCTAAGGCTGTGACCGTTGGCAACAAGAAGCAATATGCTCAAATTCCCCCAGTTTTGGTTGAGATTCCTACCCCAGAATTCAGGGAGATTCTGAAATCTCCATCTTCCTTTAGTTTTGAAAATGAGATCCAAAAAATCAAGATCCCTGTACCATTTTTGGAATTGATAAAAATTGAAGAATTTAGAAAATGTCTTTCAAAAGTGTTGCTGCCCAAAGCCTCCTCAAATACCACTGATTCAGTAAATATGCAAGATGAAAAGCCAACAATCATCTTAGGTCCCTTGATAGAATATAGAGATGATTCATCCCCTCCCTTCTATACACCATTGAATATACATGATAAGGTGTTGCATAACTGTTTACTGGACTTAGGGGAATCTCACAATCTCATTCCCAAAACAGTCAAGGATGAACTTGGATTGGAAATCAAAAAGGCTTACCATGACTTATATTCTTTTGAATCTAGGAAAGTGAAGTGTCTCGAGGTCATCAAAGATCTGGTTGTGACCTTGTTTCAGTGTCCCATGAAAAGTGTGGTCATGGGCATTGTAGTGGTTGATGTTCTCCCCAAGTTTGGCATGCTCTTGTCAAGATCTTGGATAAAAAGACTTGGGGGAACTTTACAGATGAACCTCACATATGACACCATTCCTATCTTTTGGGGTAAGCATAGAAGACTTTACAGGGAAGCTCAGTTGGAATACATCATTAGTGATGAGGTAGACCCCACCAACCATCCTATCTTTTCCCTTGACATTGATTTGGGATCTGGCATATTGCATCTTATTGATGCCCCTGAACCTCCTCTTGAGATTAGAAAACAATCCATTATTTCTTGTGAAATCCCTCCTCCAGCTACCCCTGTTTGGAATATTTTCTTTGATGGAGTCTCTTCTAAGGAAGGTACTGACACTGGAGTGGTGTTTGTTTCACCATGTCAAGAGACTATATCTTTTTCCTATAAGTTAGAATTTGAAGCTACCAACAATGTGGCAGAGTATAAAAATTTTGTTTTGGGTTTAAGGGATGCAAAGGACATGGGGATTGGAGAGATATTAGTATTTGGGGATGCAAAGCTAATTGTTCATTAGATAAAAAATATTTATCAAGATAAACACCCTAGGCTTAGAACTTACATAAATGAGGTGTGGGACCTAATTGAAAATTTCTTCTTAGCTTTCAACATTTCATTTATTCCAAGAAAGGAGAATACCATGGTTGATTCCTTGGCTGTTCAGCGAGCCATTTCAGAGTCCCATTGCCACCTAAACTCATGTATGGTGTAGAGGTGAAATATAGGCCCTTTGTACCTGACAATGTCAAGAATTGGAAGGTGTTTGAGGATGATCTTGAGATTAGAAAATTTCTTGAGTCTGCTAATGAGTTATCTGCATTACATATTGATCAGGATCATGATTTTGAAAGTGACCCTCATGTTGATGTATTTCTAAATAAAATTTATAATCACCATATTGTTCAGCTATCTACCAACCACATTCCAAAGGGACTAGTTCCTTTGGAAATATTGTTTGATGGGAATTATGTGGAAGTAAAGTTTAAAGGCTCAACTGATGATGCTGATGTAACTGAGTGCAATATTGACATAGAGAAGGACCCAAAATTTGTCAAATTGTCAAAAGAACAAAGGGATGAATATGCTAATTTGTTAAAGGAATTTGCTGATGTGTTTGCCTGGACATCTGAAGATCTCATAACATATGACACAAGTATCATTGAGCATAATATCCCACTGAAGTAAGAAGCCAAGCCATTTAGGCAGAAGTTGAGACAAATAAACCCTATGTTGTTGCCCATTATGGAGAAAGAGGTAAAAAATCTTTTGGATGCCCAGATTATCATTCCTTTAAGGTATTCTGAATGGGTGGCCAAATTGGTCCCAATGAGAAAGAAGAATGGAGAAATCAGACTTTGTGTGGATTTCTGAAATCTGAACAGAAGCTCTAAGAAAGATAATTACCCCTTGCCCAAGATGGAACACATATTACAGAAGGTGACAGGGGCATCCAGGATGTCTATGATTGATGTCTTTTCTGGCTACAATCAAGTCTTCGTCTTACCTGAAGACAGAGAGAACACAACCTTCACTACCCCTTGGGGTACATTCATGTACGCTAAGATTCCCTTTGGATTGATGAGCGCAGGAGAAACCTTTCAGCGAGCCACATACATAGCTTTTATTGGAGAAAAGGACAAGTTTGTGGTCATTTATTTGGATGACATAGCAATGTTCTCACCATCTGATAAAGAACATCATGACCATTTGAAAATGGTCTTTTTGAAATGTAGAAAGTTTGGTCTCTCTTTGAATCCAAAGAAGTCATTGTTTGCGATGAAAGAGGGGAAAATGTAGGGGCACATTGTATCAACTGAGGGGGTAAGGATTGATCCAAGCAGGGTATAAGCTATCCAAACTTTGTCACTCCCTAGATCCAAGAAAGAAGTTCAGTCTTTCTTGGGGAAAATTAATTTTCTGAGAAGGTTTGTTTCAAATTTTGCTGAGTTGGTAAAGTTTATCATAGCCATATTGAGGAAAGGAAGTGAAATCAAATGGACTGTCGAATCTCATAGCTCTTTTGATCAAATAAATAAGGCCTTAACGGAAGCACTTGTGCTTATCAGTCCTGACTACTCCAAAGATTTTCTGATTTTCTCTTTTGCTTCATTTGACACAGTAGCAACTTTTTATTATAGAAAAATGCTGAAGGGTTAGAGCAACCCATTTCCTTTTTCAGTAGGGCACTGAGTGATGCTAAAATAAAGTATGACATCATGGAAAAGAAGGCCTATGCTTTGGTTAAATATATCAAATCTTTGAGATTTTATGTGCTACATTCAAAATTCATTGCATATGTCCCTTTAGGCTCTGTGAAGGAGATCCTCATTCAGCCTGACATAGACGGAAGAAGGAGCAAGTGGATTACCAAAATCCTTGCATTTAATCTTGAAATAAAGCCTACCAAATTGGTTAAAGGTCAAGGTTTAGGTAGGTTGCTGGTTGAATCTAATTATAAAGTCTTGGGGGTCAATTTCATCAACAATTGTTTAGAGAATCAACAAGCTGGGTTGTTTGATGAAGATCCTAAATTCACACCCCCATTGGCAGGATGCACTTGGGACAAAGAAATTATATTTTTCCTACAGAATTTGCAACCTCCTGATGGCATGGAAAGGAGTAAGGTAAGAGCTTTGAAGATCAAATCAATTAAATATTGTCTAATTGATCAAGTATTATATTGGAAAGACCCTTTAGGAGTGTTGTTGAGATGCCTAGACCCACAGGAAGCCCAAAAGATTATATATGATTTTCATGATAGTTTATGTGGGGGGCATCACTTCTGGAGAACCACAGCCTGTAAAATTCTCAGGGCTGGGTATTTTTGGCCTAGCCTCTTTACTGATGTCTTTGCAAAGATCAAGGCTTGTATTAAGTGTTAGAAATTCTCTGGAAAGCAACATCTCAAGTCTTTGCCACTAAATCCCGTGGTAGCTTCAGGGCCCTTTCAACAGTGGGGCCTAGATTTTATTGAGGAAATCCATCCTGCTTCAAGTGGTTAGCATAGGCAGATATTGACTACCACAGACTACTTTACTAAGTGGATAGAGGCCATCCCCACAAGAAATGCTTCCCAAAAAGTAATCATTAGTTTTCTCGAGGATATTATGGCATTATTTGGATGTCCAAACATAATTGTCACTGATAATGCTGTAGCTTTCAAGGCTGAACCATTGATTAAGTTTTGTGAACAATTTGTAATCACATTGATTTACTCTACTCCTTACTATCCCCAAGGGAATGGACTGGTGGAGTCCTCTAACAAGAGCCTTATTAAGATCATCAAAATACTGTTAGAGGACAACAAGATGGCATGGGATTCAAAGCTTAAATTTTCTTTATGTGCTGACATAGTAACAACAAAGAGATCCCTTGGTGTCTCTCCTTTCCAGCTTGTGTATGGAGTTGAGGCCATCTTTCCTTCTCAGCTTGCCTTGCCTGTGGAAAAATTCTTCGAAGACTACCGAGGGGAACCTGATGATATGATCAGAAGAATACAACAAATGACATAAGTGTAGTAGACTAGGAAGAAACTACTGGGCAAAGCACATGACCATCATCAGAAGATCAAGCAGGCCTTTGATAAGAAAGTGACCAAAGAGGATTTTCAGCTGGGAGATCTAGTACTCAAGTGGGATGCACCTAAACAAGATAAAGAAAAGAACGGTAAATTTGAGGCCTTGTGGATTGGCCCCTTCAAAATTTCTGAGGTTTTTTCAAATAACACTTACAAGTTGCATGATTTGGAGGGTACTGAAGTTTTTGGTAGCCCTGTAAATGGGCATTTTTTGAAGAAGTTTTTTACTTAAGCCAGAAGTGGCTTCCCATGTCATTGTAAATATCTTTTCTCCTTTTAATTTTGGTTTTAATAAGTGACTCCGTAACCTAACAACTAAGGCACTGGAACTACTTGTTCTTGGCAGCTCGAAGGAAGCATGACATCCCCCGTGGAGCCAAATGTTATCACATGAGCTTGTCAGATTCCTGTGGGTTTGTGGTTTCTACCTAATACTGTATTTTTTCCTGGTCTCTCTTCTTTTCGCAGACCAAGTCAGTTGTCCAAATCCTCGATCACGTTGGCCGCAGCCATGGACACAAAGCGTAGCTTTCCTAACAATCTATTTTGGGCTTGAAGCACAAGCGAAAGGCAGTTTTAAATTTTCAACGACGGAGACCCATCAGGCGAATTGATCGACGATGTGCATACTTTTGGAAGGTTAAAATTGTGCGAAGTATAGTGCCAGAGCAAAAGCCCGAAGATCAAAGGTCGGGAAAAGATTGAATCTGGGCCATGGATCTTATTGGGAGAGATCAACGGTGGAAGATTATTGTGGGAATTGGGAGTTCGAAATGTTGTTAAAATTGTTCGTAAAAAATATGAAGTTCTGAAACCCTAAAGTGAATATGAGTCGTTGATCAGTAAGCGCCACGTGTCGTCAGATCCACAGCTCTGGGTAAAAGTGTATGGAAGAGTGAGTGAGATTTGATTTTTGGTTTTCCCGGAGCTCGGAGACCCGAAGTGGATCTTGGTCATCCAAATCCAAAATGCCACGCATCATTAGATCTGTCACTCCGAGAATTTTAAAATGAGTAAAGCGCCGAAGTCCCGAAGGCCCAAAGTCACAAAGTCCTGAGGACCCGAAGCGCCGAAGTCCCAAAGACCCAAGGGGCCAAAGTCCCGAAGTGCCGAAGCACGTGACACACTCTCTTTAGGCATGATGTGTGGCACTCTTTCCAGATCATTATTTCATGGCCATGTCACCCTCCTTATCATGAAACATCAACAAACGTGACATCATATGATGTCATCTGGACCACCCATCAGCGGGGACATGTGGCTGAAATCCGTGAGCTCCAGATAAAGGCCCGAAGTAATCCTCGACCGTTCAATTCATGAGGACACACTTCAGTATATCACCAACTCCAGGTAAAGGCCTTTGGGAGCCCAGGTTTGAGATTTTATTTTCCTGAAGTCCGGAGACCCGAAAAGTGTCTTAGTCATCGATCTTAGGGAGCCACATGTCGTCAGATTATTAGCTCCAGAGGTTTTACTTGGAGGGAAATGGAGTTTGAGAATTGAAATTCTCGAAGGCCGATCCACGAAGCAAATCTCAGTCGTTGTTTTGAAGGGGAAGATTGGATCCGTGAATCTACAAAGGGCTAGAGTTGAGCCATTGATCATAGGGCCTAATCTTAGATCGCAATATCAACAGTCATGCCAAATTACGGGGTCAGAAGGTGCACACATTTTAAAATCTCAGGGGTGGGCCATAATCGAAACCGTGGTTTTTAGAAAGGGACGCGTGGCGGTTCATGGTGAATTGCGGGGACAAAAGAGGTTTTCTTTCAGACCACCCTTGGTAGCACCTGCAATCACGCAATTGTGTAAGGTCATGGACCTGGATCACATTGAAAATGGAGAGGAGCTGTGCCAAAGGTCGAAAGCGCCCGTGTTTGGTCACAGAAGAAGATCTTCTTGGCCTCAAGGTGTTGGAATTGACTCGAAAAAGTCGCGGGCACTGCTTGGAACATTCATGGGTGTCAGGCCTCGTCATGATCCCGATGAAGGTAGTTATTGAAAATGGGGGCGGTGGTTGAGACCTCGTCTCACCCCATAAATGGAATGCGTGGAGAGAAGGGTCGTGGGGGCTGATTGTCAGTCCAAAGCTCCCTGGTGGACAGATTTTCTTGCCACTGAGCCGGGATCATGTCTGACATAAGAATGCCTGCATATTCTGACAAAGCAGGCGCCGACTGAAAACTTTGAATGCAATGGTCTGATCACACTCCTGGTGGGTGCAACAGTTCTGAGTATAAGTAGTTAGTTATGATATTTTGTTAAGGTTGAATGGTTGAGCTAGGCTCCCTGCTATTGTAATTCTTTTTTATGAAGAACACTGGTTCTCTGATTATGTATTTGCTTTTGAGACATCTTGGTTAATCTAAGTCATCTTTCTTTCTCCATCTTATTTTCCTTTGATACTGAGAGAGTTCATGATTGACTGATTCACATGGATTGTTATCTCTGTATTATGATGAATGTTGTATTATAGTGTTGTTATAATTTCTTTCAGTTTCTTTGAGATTTGAATTCAAGAGGATCTTGCGTTTAAGTTTTTCCTCCTTAGGTTGCTAGAAGACCTGATGTCCACAACAGACCTCTACACTCTCCTCACCAAAGTCTTCCCTCTATTCACCCTTACTCCAACCTACTAACTGAAGTTGATTCCAGACCTCAATTGCTTATGCATGCTAGTCCAGATTTCTGAGTTAGAACATTATTATCATTGAGTCCTCTCCATTTGATCACCTAAAACTCATTTACATTTACTGTATAAACTGATGGGTATTGGGCTTACCTTCTATGCAATCTGAGGGTGACTTCTAGTGCTAACATAATGAATGATCCACTGCAAGTAGGAGTTGTTCCTCTGAGCACCCTGCTTCTTGAAGGAGGCTTTTCTTCTTAGAATTATAGGGAAATATTTTCGTATGGATTCAATAGGATTTGAGCTTAACCCTAGCATAAACATAATTTGAGTAAAGGGTTCAATCGATTGAAGGAACCCATAGGATTTCTAAGGAAAAAATTATTTATTGCCTTTTTAATAGTTATGAGTACTGCTAACAAAAAAATTATACTAGTCCTCATATTGAGTTTTCTACATTTATTCTTCTTCTTTCTTTTTGTACAGTGGTGGGTATTTATATATTCCTGTTACTAGATCCACTAGAGCATTTGATTGCAATCAACGCAACAAAATATTTTGTACAGTCATAAAAAATGGCATGCATTCTCACTTTAGTATTGGCATGGGTAAAACCATTTCTTACAATTCTAATTTTGTAAAATTATAACAATGATATATCTCCCACATCATTCACTCTATCTTCTTAAACAAACATTGATGGACAAATGTTTGGAATTTTCCATTATTGGTTGCAATAGAGATTAAAGCTCTCTGTTATGTGTTATGGAAAAAACTCTGTCTACTGTGAACCATATTGTGGATGATTTATAGGGTGATAAGCATTAACTTAGCTCAAAGAAACTCCTCATAATATATCAATTTCCAAAACATCCATCCCAAAGATTTCATTTATAAAAAAATTAAGAATTTCCAAGGGTCACACAAAGTGAGGAGGAAGATTTTTTTTTTTTAAATTCATTTTCTATTTCTATTTTATTTATTTAATAAGTAAATGCATTTTGAATATAATTTTATTGACATTAATTTATTCATATATTTAAATTAATTAATACTTATAAAATGGTGGAAACACTTTACATGGGTAAACCGGGTTTAAAGCATTTTGTATTTAATAGCTCACTCTCTAATAATTGAACATTTGCTATGGGAACACATATGAAAGTTTTATGGTAAGTTTGGAATTTGAATCGGTATGTTATGATTTCAATTTTTTTTATATTTTATTTGTKTWATAATAATTATTATTTTATTTTATTTTATTTTATTTTAATAATTAATTGAAATATAAAAGAATATRGATTTATTAAGTATCTAGTTAAACAGATGAAAACAAAATTTGCAAAATAAATAATAAAAATTATTTAGTTCAAAACTTGTTGATAAATGATTTAATTAAAATATTAGAATACAAATTGAAGTTAAAATTTTAGGAATTTAAAGATGTTTATTGTTAATGTCTAAAGGATAGATACCACAACATCATTGTTACATTGAATCTCACCTTAACTTATTCTTATGAAATTGAATTTTGATAGAGCCTCCAAAGACAACTTGAGAAGAATGAAATTACAATGAAAATAAGGAATTTTGAGTATAATAATAACTGGGATATGATCTCAAAAAATAAAGCAATTAATAAACTATATATATATATATATATATATATATATATATATATATATATATATATATATATATAATCTTCTCCACATGAGCATCATCGTATTATTGCGAGTTCTTCCACTATCAAATGAGTAAGCACCTTATAGTTCACTGTTACAAAGTTACAAAGGCATTAATACCATACTCCTTTCAAATATTTTATCTTTATAAATGTATGATATGGCTCTAAATGAATTAGTTTAATGAATAAATTGTAAAAACTATAAATTAATGAATTTTTTTGAGTATCAACACCAACTACTATGAGTTCGCACTTGCAAAACAAAAAGAATATGAACTATTTTATGTTACTTATATCCACACTGCAACAATTAAGAAAAATAATTATTTATTATTACTTCTAATTTTATAAGTATGACTCCATTGCAAGCTAGATTCATAATTATTATGTCATATATTTTTGGTGAGAAACAACTCAGAATTTTATTTGTTTCGGATCCACCAACAAATATATGTTATGTTTTTAGGACTAAATTTCAAGTTTAAACAATGTGTATATTTGTCAGAAAAGATAGTAGGAAGGAGATATGGAATTTACTTACTGATCATAAATCTACTTTTCAATAAAATAATGGAGTGAAGGGAAAACCGTTGTGTGCACATGGAAATGAAAAGGAAGAGCATTGAAACCAAACCCGATTTCACCTCAAACATCATATAAGCACACTTTTCCCAATTTTCAATGAAAGAGGACATGGATCCCATTCAATTATATTTCAAAACGTTAAATCATATTTCATTTCACGGTTTCTCATGTGGGTACAAGTTGAGAAAGATGTTACAAGGGGAGGATAAATTAGATCAAGCATATCTGAGATCAAATATATAAGATAGTAAGGGTTTGTGATATCATTTTGATGTGATACTAATCATTTCTTTCCATTTGGTAGAGTTTGAGTTTGATAAACCTATGCAATCAAAGCAATACTAAAATAATATGGAACATACAAATAACAATGACACACATACACAATACACAAAGATTTACCCTAGAAATCCTTAACTAGGAAAACTAGCCTATTTGAGAGATACACCTCTCTCTATCTCATTGTATTAACTTCATTATTCACAATATAATATTTATGTATTCTGCAACATCCAAAACACTAATCCATTAACACATATTAGATTACAACCAAAATAAATAAATCCAAATTCTTTTACAATGTGTTAAAACCATTAGCCGAAATAATACATATCAAACATTTTTTTTTCCTCAGAGACCTGTTAGGCCCGATGGCCCTGTAGCTGGGGGTTTGGTACCCCTTGGATCGAGGGCTAACCCTTGAAGGCGAGCAACATCCATCATATTGTAGAGTCTTTAAGACTTTGTCAGCAGGTTGCCCATCCATGTTTCCATGGAGCATGAACATCACTCTGCCACCCTCGACGTTCACACTCAGTTCAGTGACCTCCACCCTCTAACATCGAGAGGGTCATTTCCATTTTCATTTTCGTTTGGATTTTCTTCCACCTTCTTCCTTGTATGTGAATCAAATTCTGGATGGTAGGGGGTCGACTTGATGTGTTTGTACATGCCAATTATGCATGCTCAGAATCCTGTTGAATCCATGAATCCATGAATCCATGAGCCCATCTGGATGGATGGATGCTAATTAATCCATATAGTTTTAATGGATGCTATCCAAGATGAGATTAAATTTTTAATTTTCAAGACGCCATAATTTGGATTTAAATTTGTGCGCCTGATTTCAATGGACTTGGATTTGAATTTGTTTGTCAGATTTAAATGGACTTGGAAGGAGAGATCAAATCCCACCACAGGTGAAGGAGGAACTGTAGGGGCATGATGGAAGAAGAACTTGTTGCTGCCATTTTTCGTCTTTGTGCCACATTCAGGATGTCGCTGCTCTTCTACGGTGCAACGCACGTGCAATGTTTCTCTTTCGCTAGTTAATGGAAGAATGATCCCTAACTCCCACAGACAATCCATGTTTGAGATAACTTCCTTCAACAACTCTTCCAAGTCTCGAATCGGAAACACATCCAAAGATGCATTTCCTAGCATATACGAAGAGAAGATGAGAACGTGGTTTTCAATAGCACTAAGTATTATTAACTGGTTTGTAGGTAGGTAGAAGTAAAGTGCTTCTAACTCTCCTGCATGGTGTTCCATTGTAGTCTTCTATGTTACACACATTTCTAATTAAACTTCTTTCAGATTGCTAATTTATTTGCGCTTTCGTATAGTTCTTCCATGTTGTTGCAATGTTACTTGCATCTCCACTTGAATTTTATCTTGGTAGTTTTTATATAGTTTATGTTCATGATGGATCTATGTATAGTATCGTAAAAGTAATTTATCTATGTGTGGGTTGTTTATTCTCTGTTATATTTTATGGTACGTTATTATTCACTTTGGTTTTATAAATCAATTTAAGAATACTCCGCAGCCTGCCATACCTCAAGACTCACATGCCTGGGAATTTATAATATCTGGATTCAACCTCTTATGCACTAAATTTTTTTCTTTTTGTAAAGAGACAATACATAGAGAATCAACATATGGGAAAAGGGAAACCAACTGAAAAACCATGAGAGAATCAACATAAGGGAAAAGGGAAAAGAGGCTGGGCCAAACAATCAAATATAAAGATAGGTAAATCTTCGAGCTTCGAAGGGCAATGAAGACCTCATTCTAGAAGACAAAGATGAATTAAGGAAGGAAGGTAAAATAAGCCAAGGAGGAAGGAAAATGGGAAATAATTAGAAAAAAAATCTATTATTAGTGATAGAGACTACAATGATAATAATAAATAGGAATTTGGGATTCTCTTGATCCTTTTTGGAACCATTGAGGCTTTACATGGTGCAAAGGGCATATGTTAAGTTGGATCCCGAGTGATATTGATATTATTTTTTTAGTTGAAATGTGGGAGCATGACAAGTCTAAGGTCCCTAACATAGAAGGATTTGTCTTGTGGTCGACATGGAACAAGAAGTCCTATCGTAGAGGGATTGGAGGCATAGCTTGTTACATAAAGAAGAACATCTTACTCCTATTCTAGGTAAAATTCTTATGAAGCCAAATGTGAGGAGAAATGTTCTTCTTTACCTGGAATGAAGAAGAACATTTCTCAGAGAAGAACATCTTATGAAGCTGAATGTGAGGATAAATTCTTGGTCAACTTCTTATGAAGCCGAATGTGAGGAGAAATTTACCAAGAAGTCGACCAAGAATTTCTCCTCACATTCGACTTCATAAGAATTTCTCCTCACATTCGGCTTCATAAGAATTTTTCCTGGAATAGGAGTAAGATGGTCTTCTTTATGTAACAAGATATGCCTCCAATCCCTCTGTGATAAGACTTCTTGTTCCATTCCAATCCCTCCAATTCTTATGAAGTTGAATGTGAGGAGAAATTCTTGGTTGACTTATTCTTGGTCGACATGGAACAAGAAGTCCTATCGCAGAGGGATTGGAGGCATAGCTTGTTACAAAAATAAGAACCTTTCTCCTCACATTCGGCTTCATAAGAATTTTACCTGGAATAGGAGTAAGATGTTCTTCTTTATGTAACAAGCTATGCCTCCAATCCCTCTGCGATATGAATTCTTGTTTCATGTTGACCACAAGACAAATCCTTCTATGCTAGGGACCTTAGACTTGTCATGCTCCCATGTTTCAACTAAAAAAATAATATCAATATCACTTGGGATCCAACTTAACATAGGACCTTCGCACCATGTAAAGCCTCGATGGTTCCAAAAAGGATCGAGAGAATCCTAAATTCCTGTTTATTATTAGCATTCTAGTCTCTATCTCTAATAATAGATTTTTTGTTCTAATTATTTCCCATTCTCCTTCCTCTGTAGCTGCTTTTACCTTCCTTCCTTAATTCATCTTGGTCTTCTAGAATGAGGTCTTCATCGCCCTTCGAAGATAAAAAATTTACCTAGCTTTATGTTTGATTGTTTGGCCCAACCTCTTTTCCCTTTTCCCTTACATTTGATTCTCTCATGTTTTTTCAGTTGGTTTCCCTTTTACCATATGTTGATTCTCTTTGTATTGTCTCTTTACGAAAAAAAATAAAAATAAATAGTACATAAGGGGCTGAATCCAGATATTATAAGTTCCCATGCACATGAGTCTCGAGGTGTGGCAGGCTGCACAATATTCTTAAATTGATTTATAAAAACAAAGTGAATAATAACATACCATAAAATATAACAGAGAATAAAACCCACACAAAGATCAATTACTGTTACGATACTATACATAGCTCCATCATGAACATGAACTATATAAAAACTACGAAGATAAAATTCAAGTGGAAATGCAAGTAATGTTGCAACAACATGCAAGAACTATAAGAAAGCACAAAGGAATTAGCAATATGAAAGCAATTTAATTAGAAATGTGTGTAACATAGAAGACTACAGTGGAAAACTATGTAGGAGAGTCAGAAGAACTTTACTTCTGCCTCTCTAAAAACCACTTAATAATACTGAGTGCTATTGACAACCATGCTCTCGTCTTCTCTTCATCTATGTCAAAAAATGCCTCTTCGGATGTGTTGTCGGTTCAAGACCTGGAAGAGATGTTGAAGGAAGTTATCTCAAACATGGACTGTTTTTGGGAGTTAGGGATCATTCTTCCATTAACTAGCAGAAGAGAAACACTGCACATGCCTCGCACCATAGAAGAGAAGTGACATCCTGAATGTGGCACAAAGACGAAAAATGACAACAACAACTTCTTCTTCCATCGTGCCCCTACAGTTCCTCCTTTGCCTGCGGTGAGATTTGATCTCTCCTTCCAACTTCATTTAAATCCGGCGGACAAATTCAAATCTAATTCCATTGAAATTAGGCGCACAAATTCAAATTCAAATTATAGCGTCTTGAAAATTCAAAATTTAATCTCATCTTGGATGGCATCCATCAAAACTTTATGAATTAATTAACATCCATCCATCCGGATGGGCTCATGGATTCAATAGGACTGTGAGCATGCATAATTGGCATGTACAAATGCATCAAGTCGACCCCCTACCATCTAGAATTTGATTGATGTACAAGGAATAAGGTGGAAGACAATCGAAACGAAAACGAAAATGTAAATGACCCTCCTGTCGTTGGAGGGCGGAGGTCACCGAACTGATCAGTAAGTAAACTCCATATCTCCTTCCTAATATCTTTTCTAACAAACTCCATATCTCCTTCCTAATATCTTTTCTAACAAATATAAACATAGATAAAACTTGAAATTTAGTCCTAAAAACATAACATCTATTTGTTGGTGGATTCGAAACAAATAAAATTCTGAGTTGTTTCTCACCAAAAATATATGACATAATAATTATGAATCTAGCTTGCAATG
>JASDQU010243547.1:64839-77934 GCA_032191745.1 Picea mariana
TAGTTCTTATTCTTCTTGTTTTGCAAGTGTGAACTCATAGTAATTGGTGTTGATACTCAAAATTTTTCATTAATTTATAGTTTTTACGATTTCTTCATTAAAGTAATTCATTTAGAGCTATATCATACATTTATAAAGATAAAATATGTGAAAGAAGTAGTGTTATTAATGTCTTTCTAAGATTGAACTGTAAGGTGCTTACTCATTTGATAATGGAAGAACTCATAATAATACGAAGAAGATTGATTCTCTCTCTCTCTATATATATGCAAAATTGTTTGTTAATTGATTGATTTTTTGAGACCATATCCCAGCTATTATGTGTACCCCAAATTCCTTATTTCTATTGTAATTCCATTCTTCTCAAGTTGTCTTTGAAGACTCTATCAAAATTCAATTTCATAAGAATAAGTTAAGGTGAGATTCAATGCAACAATGACGTTGTGGTATCTATCCTTTGGATATTGACAACAAACATTTTTAAATTCCTAAAAATTTAACTTCAATTTGTATTCTAAAATTTTAATTAAATCTCTTATCAACAAGTTTTGAACTATAAAAAAATTTAAAATCATAACATACTAAAACTTTCATATGTGCTCCAAGAGAAAGTGTTCAATTATTAGAGAGTGAGCTACTAGCTACAAAATGCCTTAAACCCTGTTTACCCATTTAAAATGTTTCCACCCTTTTATAAGTATTAATTTAAATATATGGATATATTCATGTCAATAAAGTTATATTCAAAATGCATTTACTTACTAAATAAATAAATTAGAAATAGAAAATGAATTTTTTAAAAATAAATCTTCCCCCTTACTTTGTGCGACCCTTGGAAATTCTTAATTTTTGACTCAGCAATTCTTTTCAACGATTCTTTACTTCAGTGGAGACGTGAGACTTATAAATGAAGTCCGTGTATGGGTTTCTCTTATATGTTTTGGAAATTGATAATGCTTATTTGGGCTAAGTTAATGCTTATCACCATGTAAATCGTCCACAGATTACAGATTTACAGATTGGCTCAGAGTAGATAGAGTTTTTTTCCATAACATATAACATAGAGTTTTAATCTCTAATGCAACCAACAATGGAAAATTCCAAACATTTGTCCATCAACGTTTGTTTAAGAAGATGCAGTGAATGATGTCGGAGATATATCATTGTTATAATTTTACAAAATTAGAATTGTAAGAAACCGTTTTACCCATGCCAATATTTAAGTGAGAGTGCATGCCATTTTTTTATGATTGTACAAAAGATTTTTCTGCATTGATTGCAATCAAATGTTCAAGTGGGGTTCCTTCAATCGATTGAACCCTTTACTCAAATTATGTTTATGTTAGGGTTAAGCTCAAATCCTATAGAATCCATCCGAAAATATTTCCTTATAAATCCTAAGGAGAGAAGCCTCCTTTAAGAAGCAGGGTGCTCAGAGGAACAACTCCTACTTGCACTGGATCATTCATTGAACATGTGATCTGCATAAGAAGGCAGTCGTGTGAAATTCCTTTTGTGAATTGAGAGAGTGAAGATCGCTTTCAGTTAGATTTTTATATAGATTTCAAATCCATAAAAATAGAATATGTATAGCTGAGGAAAGAATCCTTTATCTCACAAACAAAAACCTGTAACCTAGTGGGTGAGTTGCAAATTTTATAGTGAGGATAATTTTTTTTTTTTTTATGTACTGGGGAAATCGACAACTCGCCGACTACCACTATAAGCCCAGGTGCACTACACATCCCGCAATAATGGAGCACAAGTAAAGCGGGGTGAAAATCGAACTTGAGACCTCCTTTACAAATTTCCTTCCATTTACACGGCACATGCCAATCGGTCTACACCCGTGCGAGCTTTAAAGTTGAAGGACATGGGGGTGGGCTTTGATCCACTTATGTGTGCACGGGTCATGATACAATTTAATATAGTATCTCTGGGTGCAACCACTACCTCAAGATGCCCCCATGACTCCAGATAAAGCCCTCACGGGAATTGAACCTTACCCAAGGGTGAAAAACTCCTCGCTTTCCACCATTAAATCCAACCCCTTTAGGCATCGTGAGAATAATTATTATGAATAACTATTTATAAAATTATAATTTTTCATATATTATAATATATAGAATTATTTGAATGAATATAGAAAGTTATAAATTTATTTACTTGTATTTTAAAATTATAATATAATTTTTTTTCAGTAAACCTGCAAATTAAAAAAATATAAAATTAAAAAATGTGAAATTTATAAATTAAAATTATTGAAATTATAATATTGTTCATATAACATAAAAAGTAATAAAATCTAAAATTATAAATTAATTTTAGTATGAATATATCAAATTTTATTAAGAAAACCCCACGTGTGGACATGTCGATAGTATGCATAACAGTGGTGTGGAGATAATTGTAGACACAAGGGAGTTTGATCTTGCTCGGTTAGTGGGAGAAAGTGTTATGAAATGATTGGTACATACCGGGTAAGGATGACTCCTAGTAGATCATGGGTAAATTGTTTGTTTTTTGTGGCATAGTGGCTCGAGAAATGATGATTTGCATCATGCTAATGTAGAGGGTGATGGGTTACTCACCATGGATGGAGGTTTATAGGTGGAGGAGGTTAATTGAAACTCTAAAGAAGCCTGCATTATGGAAGAAGATGGAGAGGATTTTCGAGTATTTTGTTCTTATGAGTATTTCATTAGATAACACTCCTCAATTGCCAGGTACCCCATTTTGTATTTTTTGTTTTTATTGTTGTTTCAAAGCATCAAGTTTCTTTGTTTGGTTGGGCGGGCTTGCTATGATTGTGCCCTACCTTAGTATGGGTTATCGTAGCCCTATTTCGAGTGGTTGGAATAGGCCGGGGGCATATTGTCAGGTCTTGACAACTCCTCTACAATGCTAGGAAACAGAGGAGATAACTCTGTCAAATTTTCCCTAATTATGCCCGTGACTCTTTCCATCCCTTGTCTCAGCTTGAACCTAGTTACCATGTCAAAAGGGAACATGCCCAAGGTTATGGAGTGTGGGAAAAGGAAGAATAGATCTTACACTTTAAAGGTTTTAGAAGGCATTACTAAGGAAAGAGGACAAAGTCTATTCAACAAAGAGGTTCAAGAGGAATTCGAGAGTTGGGTTTAGGACTCGGGATTTTCACGAACTCATGATACCAAGTTCTTCATAATCAATTAAACATGTTGGCTAGTAAATGCCCTCACTGTCCAAGTCCTCAGGGCAAGGAGCATGAAATAACAAGACATCCTTGGCATAAAATTGACTTGTTGGATGGGGAATTTGTGGTTGTATGCAAAGCTATGTTTGGGATAGAAATTATTGTTTCTCAAGTTCTAGATGAAAATGAGTCTATGGAGTAGAAGGCAGGTTCCCCTGGCTCTATGAGAACACAATCCAACCCCATCTATTTAGATGAAGACCATGCCAACCTTCTGGTGTTTCTCAAAATGAACAAGTGGAAACCAAAAAGTCAGATACTACTACATATGGGGTCAAAAATTGACAAAAACTTTCAACAATAAGAATAAATTCAATCATATCGTTGCAAGTTATTCAAATTTTAATCTTTTTTTTTGGGCGCCCCGATAGCGTCGAACTTCCGACGAAAAATATATCTTTGTCAATCTTGTGATGAACCTAGGGGAAAGTTAGTCAATCTATCGATGAAAAGAGTGGATGCCTACTACCCGTTTAAAAACGATTTAACAGTCACTGACTTCACCCTTTTTCTCAACTTTGACTATGTCAAAGTTCATCGAAAGAGCAACTGAGGTTAATGTTTTCAAAAAAAAATTCATAGGTACGACGGTTATAAAATATTTTTATGCTCATTGGTTGTTGCATGATTTATTAGTCTATTTTTTTATGTGTGACTTGCCTCAAATCCAATTCTTGATTTGCATAGCTCTAATTTTGTACTTTGAAGGTTAGAAATTTTTAATATTAGTTTGTATCTTCTTTAAATAGAAAGATTGGATCCCTCACCCTTAGACCCTCTTTCATTTGGGGACACAAATTTTTCCTTAGGAAATATATAGGTATGAACATGTGTACTCAATTTCATTTAATTATTATACAATTTGTCTTGGTGTAGTTCTCATTTATTTTTTGATTTTATTACTTGCTTATAATGAAGATTTGGAACTTATGTGGAAAAAATGTATGGTTTTGATTTGTTGATCAATGTTATAAACCTTTAATAAATCTATGACGAAAATTGATATTTATACCATAATTAGAATATATATTTCATATATTAATGTACTTATATTGCTTCAATAGATTTTGTTGTAATTAATATAGGAAATACCAATGCTAACACCCGAAGAGAGTGAAAGGATAGTCGCTAGGTTAAGTGTTGCATGGGAGGCACTGGTCGGTACTAATGGAAAATGTTATTTCCCTTGCTATGAATGTAGGGGCTTGAAAAGAAGAAGAGTTGTATGGAAAACAGTTGAAAAAAAACATTGTTTTACATATGGGCATTGTGAAGGGGGCATGCATTTCTTTCCATGGTAAGTTATTCATTATATATGTCTTTGTATTGATTCTATTTAAAAAAATGTTTTAATTTTTTTTATATACACTAATGTTATTGATTGTTTGTAATCGTAAAGATAAATCCTCCTAGGTGTTTTTCGCCAGATAAATTTCTGCCAAGTAGTAGTAGAAATAATATTGTACAAGATGTGGAAGATGATATGGATATTGAATATCATGTCAATCCTATGGAAGAATATGACACCAATAATATTGTTGAGCCGGATGATGGGACAAATATATTGATCCAGGACATATTTGCTCCTATCAATGAGGAAAACGATGATGATATTTATGATGTACCTTTGCTTGAGAAGGCAGCAGAAACCCTTTATGAAGGCTCAAGAACAAATATTCTCTCTGCTATAATGTTGTTGGTGAACTTGAAGGTATTGAATGGTTTTCCAAACACTTGTCTCACACAGATCCTAAGGTACGTAATATAATTTGTCACATATTATACGTAAAGGTCAACTTTATTTTTCTCTATTTGTAGTTTCAATTAATGTGTAAATTAAGAATGCAATATTTTTTTATTACTATTATTTACATTAACTAGTTTGTTTTTATGCTGTAGATTGTTAGGTGAATTTTCTTACCACTGTCAAATAATTTACCTCGCACATACCAAGAGATGTGTGTCATTAAGAAAGATATTGGAATGAAGTATCAGGCTATTGATGCATGTCTTAATGATCATATTATATATTATGGACAATACGCATCGGAAAAAAAAATGCCTGCAATGTCAAATCAATAGATATTGAACCAATCAAGTAACAAAAAAGGTGCCTCACAAGGTTCTTCGTCATATTCTGATAATTCCACGTTTGCAACGATTTTTTAGGTGCCAAAGCATTGCACAATTTATGGATTACCATGCATGACACAAGAAAGAAGATGGTGTTCTTTGAATGCATGCAAATGGTTCTGCATTTAAGAACATCAAAGAAAGATGGCCAATTTTTAAAGAATAACCCGATAATGTTAGGCTTTCATTAGTAGCTGATGGTGTCAATCCATTTAGTGAGCTCATTTCTATTTACTTGGTGTGGCCTATTTTTTTTTATAAACAATAACCTTCCTCCTTGGATGTCAATAAAGAGGGAGCACACAATGTTGGCAATGATTGTTCCAAGTATTTGCTTACAAAATTGTTTTGAATGTTGTATTTCGTTTTTCTTATTTGTGGCATAATTACTTATATATATACAAGGTAGTAATTATGTGTACTTTCACCCAATCAGGTAAGTACCAAGTCAAAGATATGAATGCATATATTGAGCCTCTTTTCGATGAGCTAGTAAATTTATGGGTTGGAATCACTATGTACGGCTTCTCTACACCAATAGGGAAAATGAAATTTCAAGTCGATGGAATACTTACATGGACAATTCATGATGCCCTAGGGATAACACATTTTTGTGGTATGTAACATACAGATGGAATTTAATAGTATATAATTTAATGAAAATATGATGCATTCTTCTTAAATATCAATTTCTCATTATATAAATAATGCTAACATTAATCCATATAATCTTGCAGGTCTTCAAAGAAAGGGTAAATGTGCATGTCCAGTTTGTGGTCCTAGGATGAAATCAAGTCATTCAAGAAGTCTAGGAAAGGATGTATTTAATGAGTATAGGCACTTCCTCCCTAAGAACCATAGGTATCGTACTATAGAAAAACATCTTTTCAATTCGAAAGAAGAGACTGGAATAAAACCACAAAGAATGACACCTCACCTATGGAAGTTGGAATATAATAGATTAAACTGTCAAKGTAAGAATTTAGTCTATGTGTCTGCATATGTATTAATGTTTTACTATTTTAATTTGTATCGAATTTTGTTTATTATATCTAATAATTATTGTTGTAATATCATTAATTAATTTTCATAAATGTCGTCAAGGCATTAATGGGATTCCACGAGGAATAAAAGTTACCTTGTACATTTCAATAGGTTTCCCTACTGTGAACACCTATAAATAGCTCATTTGTTTGATACAATGCATATCGGGAAGAATGTAACATAAACATGGTGGAGAATTTTAGATGGAAGGAGTGACAAAGAAAAAATTGTCAAAATTTTTACTAACATTCAGGAAGCCAATCATGCACTGCAAAATGTGATTTATTCAAATAGAAATGGAGTACACTAAAATAGCCTTCAATGGTTATTTAAAGAGCAGGAAAACAATGTTGTAAAAGAGGTCATTCAAAAAATTAAATTTCCCACGAGATTTTCTTCAAGCATAAAGAATATATTAACTAAGAAAGGTGAATTTGGCGGGGTGAAAACTCATGACTGACATACCTTCATTAAGGTAATTAATTTGGACACAGATTTCTATATTAGTAATTAATATATGGATTTTTAGTATTATAATATGGTTTTCTTTTCCTAAAAGTTAATGATCCCTTTGTTGTTATAGTATGTTTTGCCTCTATCTCTACCTGATATCTTTGACAACAATATAAAACAAGCTATATATGATCTTTGAAAATACATGAGGTAAGTATTAATGATTTATATGAAAAACTGTTGTTGCTCAATTTGTCTACATCTTTTTTTATACTTTCATTGTATATACTTTCATTTTTGTCGAAACTTATGATTGATTTGTTATATCATGTGTAGGTGGTTGTCATCTAAAGAAATCCATAAAGAAGATATAAATATTGGAGGAGAGAAATTCCTCGGATAATGTGTTAAATGCAAAAGTATCCACCTCTAACATTTTTCAATGCACAAGAACAATACCTCATACACCAAGTTGAGGATATTGAAATGTGTGGACCTATACACACAAGGTCAATGTGGATGGTGGAGAGGCACTTGAAGTCATTGAAGGCCTTTGTTAGATAGAGAGCACATCCCGAGGGATCTATGGTGGAGGGCTATATGGTATATAAATCCTTGGTGTATATTAGTTAGTATCTTCCTAAATTAGCAACAAAAATAATGAAGGTGCTTCAGATTTGAGATCTCAATTCCATTAAAAAATTTGAAGGGGAGGTCTTTATTGGGAAAGGTAGAATGAGGAAAGTGAAAGGTAATTAGATGGTAGAGAACTATAATACTTTGCATTAATATCGATTTATTTCTATAGTGTTCTTATTTATGTTTTATTTAGCTTCCATGATCAATTATTATTTAATATATACTATAATTACTAATTTTTATTCCTTTTTCATATAGTTGGTTGAGAGTGGGATGCAATACATTTATTGATTGAATCAAAGTATGGATAGATCGATGTAATATACAATGTAATGGTAGGTTATCAGGGGAAGGGGTGGATACTTTGCTGAAAGAAGCTCATCGTAATCAAGATACCAATCTTACTCAAAGGGAAATTGATTTAGCATATGGTTTAAAAGATAAAAAGGAAAGCATATTTTTCACCCAC
This sequence comes from Picea mariana, assembly GCA_032191745.1. Classification (NCBI taxonomy): domain Eukaryota; kingdom Viridiplantae; phylum Streptophyta; class Pinopsida; order Pinales; family Pinaceae; genus Picea; species Picea mariana. The sequence continues at coordinate 72,813 of JASDQU010243547.1, forward strand.
ATTATGTTTCAGTTATTTTCCATTATATTGTTGTTTCTTTTATAATTTTTTACTAAGTCTAAATACCATGTTTATTCATTGACAAATATGCATTTTTTTATATGTGGGTCATATTCCATATGAAACACCACAAGGATATGTGGTGCAATGTCCATAAATTTCACATCAAAACGTTGGATGATAAGAAGAAAACCTCTGATTCTGGGATAACTGTAGTTTTTCAGGTCACTAATGTTTCCTCTAGAAGTGACATGAATCCAACAATATATGAAAATAAATACTATGTGTATTTGAATGATATAATCAAGTGTGACATTAATTCCTTCAAGTTAGTTCTGTTCGAGGTCAAATGGTACATGTTATAGATGAATGAACGTGATCTCGAAAGAACTATTATTGAGCATGCTGATGGATTTTCCATGGTTAATACAAGGATGTTTGAGCTGGGTACAAAAACGTATGCTCTTCCAAGCCAATGTGAGCAAGTATTTTATTCAGAGGTTCCAGGTAAATCAGGTTGGTTGTACATTATTAGATATGATCCAAGAGGAAGGCTTGTAAAGTGTAATGTACTAGAAGAATATGATATTGAAGAAGAAGAAGATGTAGAGGAGCACAAGGTAGATGTACTTTCAGATGAAGAAGTTGATCTAGATGTAGATGCCAATGTTCTTGACGATCATATTGACAATGATATTATCAAAAATGAATTTGATGGTGATGATGTTGATATGGCCAATCCTTTCAATGTTGATTCTGAACGAGATGATTCAGATGTAAACTTGGATGAGGACTTAGATGATCAATGTTATTGCAAAAATAATGAAATGTTGGAGTTATGTGATCGTTATATCTTTTCACATTCATTATCGTCATCATCATCATCATCGTCATCATCGTGGTCATCGTCATCATCATGGTCATCGTCATTGTCATCATCATGGTCATCATCATTGTCATCATCATCGTCATTGTCATCGTCATTGTTGTTATCGTCATGGCCGTCATCGTCATCATCATCATCGTCGTCGTCGTCGTCATCATCATCATCATAAACATAATCATCTAATCCATATGATCGCCACCGTCATCGTCATCATCATCATCATCATCGTCGTCGTTGTCGTCGTTGTCATCATCATCATCATCGTCATCGTCGTCATCATCATCATCATCATCATCGACATCGTCATCGTCACCATCATCGTTGCCGTCATCATCATCATTGTTGTCATTGTGGTGATCATCATCATCATCGTCATCATGATCATGATCATGATCATCGTCTTCATCGTCATTGTCATTATTGTCATCCCATCATTATTGTCGTCATCATCATCATCATTGTCATCATTGTGATTGTCATAGTCATCATCATCATCATCTTTTTCATCGTCATTAGCATTGTCATCATGATAATCATCATTTCCATTGTCATCATCGTCATCATCATCATATGGTCATCATCGTCCTTGTCATAATCATTGCCATCATTTTCATCCTCATCATCATCGTCACCACCATAATCAACAATATTGTCCACTCATATCGTCCACTAATTCCTTGTATGTTTCAACCCTAACACCTTAAGGGAGGTTCCAACATAGCTAGGGTAAGGGAGRCATCATYCCCCRTGAGGKYKYTAKGTCTATYTKTTATRCATATTTCATTGTTTTATCTTTATAATTGCAWATYTAGTGTTTATTGGTTATATMTAGTSTGSAARTCATTTTGGACATGGATCACTATTARAGGACTATCACAACTCTACACTTCAGTGMAAAGAGCTTCATCATCTACAACAACGAGTTCCAAGTGAGTTATCTTCCTTCTTCCATTTCCATTTCTAGCATTATGGATTCTTATATCTCACTAAAGAAATTGTTGATTAATTAACCATAGTGAGTTGCTTCAGTTTCCTTTTCTAATTTGCTAGTAAAACTAAATTGATCTACCATTATAATCACCTATATCCCTAAGATGTCATTCAAATTAAAACAAAAACAAAAGTTTATTGGGAACACCATGAAACATGTTTTTGTCTTGATTGGGCTATAAGAGACCGATATGTCTTCTTATGATTTCAAGATTGAGATTTTGTTGTGATGAACAAGAACAAATAACAACAAATGTATTAATAAATATAAAATTAACATCAAATAATCACCATGAAATTAAACACTAATGTAATATATAATAAAGATATGGGGAAGTCCATTGTATAAAATTTTGTAGTCTTATACATGAAAGGTGTGATAATAGATGAAAAATTAGAGGAGTGGTCGATCAATGTGAAGCCCCATATATTATCTCAATAGGTGCGTCTCCTTAAGAAAAGTATACCTTTCAAAATTCATTCTTGAAGGCTCTTATAATGAAATGAACTAGGTAAACTGTCAGCTAGCGAGGGACCTTTAAGGGATGACTTTGATGCCTTTTCCACTCTTGACTAGGGGAGAAATTATGAGGCTAGAATCGATTAGTTTGGATGTGAGGACAATTATTGTGAGCCCTCTTATATGTTTGAACAAACAATTGACTATTTCTCTAATCAACCTTGTCCTCAATCTATCACCTTTCACAAGTGAAACCTCATCACCTTTAAAACCAATCAGTAGATGCAACCTACAAATTCACTTTCAACCCATTTGTCTTATAGGTTTGAATTGTATTTGTGCAATGCTCTATAATTGCATTTGTGCAATGCTCTATAATTTCATTTGTGTAATGTTTATTTGCATGTGACTCACACAAAGTTTGTGAGTGAAACTAACCCTATTGCATCCTTTGTCCATGAAGAGGAGTGGTTTCAACTAATTAAGCAATGAGTTTCCCTTTGGTGATGACATTTTGGACAATAAGATTCTTGAAACTAGTCATGTTCTACCTTTTGTGCTTAATGAATATCCAAGTGGGTTTTAGGGTGAACCAAACAATGTGACACATCTAGACATACTTCCTCTTTTGACTCCTTCAAATTTATTGTCCTTTTTTCATAAAAAAAATAATGGGACACCATAGGATTCCATTAATGTTGTCACGATTATTACCATATCATATTGTATGGTAACCTTGTTGTACATGTAATGTAATGGAAATGGAAGGGAGCATTTTATTACCATAAAATTCACAAGAGCACACCATACTTAAAATCCCATTTCTTGAACATGTTGGGTGTAGTGATAGGGATCTTCTTTGATTCAAATTGTTGTGAAAAATTACATCAATGTGCTACTCATTCTCTAAATTTAATTACACATGTTCTCTTCTGTACATGTGCATCACCTCCTTTTTCAATTCCATGATATCTAGAGTATTGTCCAAGGTTTGAAAACATTCATCATATCTTCCTCCTTAAATCCCCTAATGATAATGGAAATCCATATATCATAGAGGCACATGACATAAAGGCTTGATAATGTAAAGCTGACATAAATTCCATTTTTTTTCTTTGTTTCTCAGTGGGCACAATGGTGTCAAAATTTTGATATTCTTGATTTCATACAATTTTTTTTGTCTCCTGACCAATAATATGAAGGACACAACATATGGAAATGGAAATAACAATGGTGATATCAATAATTTTATAGAATTCTTTCACATCATCACAATGTCACTTGTCATTGTGCATCAAATGAAGAAGAAATGAAACCATACTAAACCATTTTAATTTTAAAAGAACACGCCAAATTTACTTTACCTTTAGCTTGATCCACAACAACAGTAGAACACTACTTTATTTCATTTTTCTAGTCTCTAACACGATACAAGGGTTTTTGATTGACATTTAATTTTGTCTTGACCATTAACACGATACAGAAACAACTTCATGGTCATCTTTCATGTCTTCGATTAGTGACTAAAACATTTTCACATGCTCATATGAAGAATATGTAATAATTTGACCTTGAAATGTTGGGATGTGATAAATCTATAAACATGTAGCTAGAAATGAGTTTGGGTACCCTAGAATTCCAATGAAAATCAAAGGACCAAAATCCTTAGGATCTCCTTCTTCATCATTAATTTCCTGAAAACCTAGCGTTTCCTTTTTATTTAGGTCATCATCAAAATTTTCTAACTATTGTCTAGGAAAACCTATGATTTCACTCTTCTTTTCTGATGGTTTTTCATGAACATAAGTCATAAGGCGATCACTAAATAAATAAACCAATGGTAGGTTCTTGACTTCTCACCACCCTGCTTCTTCAATACAAGGCCTAATTTTCATAACACCAAGAGGCAAGGATGGGGGATCATTTTCTTCCCACTTTTATTTCTCCTAAATATTTCGACCATGAGCTATAAAATCCTTTTCATTTGTGAAATATTTAAAGATAAAATGATTATAAATCAATCATTTATATGAAATGGCCTTAATGGTCTTTTACAAACAAGGCCCATGAGTTGCCCTGTTAGATTGAGTTGATTTCTTCTAGAATTCATTGGGTCAACTCATGTTTTATCATTTTGTGATTGGACTTGGCTAGGTCTGGTCCATTTCAAACTAAACTAACTCAATCCAATCAAATTATATTGGGTTAAGCATTTATTCTAGTCTAATCCATGATTCCTAGATTTTTACTCTACCCATTAATGTAACTATGGTATGGTGAATGTCAAGAATACCAAACACTTATAATAAACACTAATCTAATATGCAATAAAGATATGGGGAAGTCCATTGGATAAAATTTCGTAGTCTTAGACATGAAAGGTGTGATAATAGATGAAAAATTACAAGAGTGGTTGATCAATGGGAGGCCCCATATATTATCTCAATAAGTGTGTTTCCTTAAGCAAATAATACCTTTCAAATCTCATTCTTGAAGGCTCTTAAAAGGAAATGACCTAGGTAAACTTTTAGCTAGTGAGGGACCTCTAAGGGATGAATTTGATGTCTTTTACACTCTTGACTAGGGGAGAGAGTATGAGGCTATAATTGATTAGTTTGGATGTGAGGACAATTATTGTGAGCTCGCTTGTATGTTTGATCAAACCATTGAATTCTCCAATCATCCTTGTCCTCAATCTATCACCTTTCACAAGCAAAACCTCATCAACTTTAAAACCAACTAGTAGATGCAACCTCCAAATTCACTTTCAACCCATTTATCTTATA
>JASDQU010243549.1:8902-21969 GCA_032191745.1 Picea mariana
GTGGCTGGTGCATTAGTGAGTCAGAAAGGTATGACTACGAACTCGTAATGTCCATATCTTGTCCAAAACGCTGTTTTTCTCATGTTCCCATCTTTTATCCTAAATTGATGATAACCAAATCGTAAATCCAACTTTGAAAAGATCTTGGACCCACCTACTTTATCGAATAGATCATTTATCCTTAGTAAGGGGTATTTGTTCTTAATATTCATTTTTTTTAGTTTTCTATAATCGATACATAGTCTTAGAGTACCATATTTTTTTTTCACAAAGAGGACTGGTGTCCCCCATGGTGAGAAACTTAGTCTGATATACTCTTTGTCCAACAATTCCTGTAATTGTATTTTTAATTATGTTAGTTCTGGTAGAGTCATTCAGTAGGGTGATTTTGATATAGGGGTTGAACCGGGTAGTAGGTTTACGGATAAGTCTATTTCCCTTCTAGGAGGTAATTCTAGTATCTCATCCACAAACATGTCTCTAAATTCACATAGGATAGCAAAGTATTCTAACTTTGTCTTATCTTCTTTTTCTAATAGATTCGTCACTTGGATGGCATAAACTTGACATCCCTTTCTAATACATTTCTTGAATCACATCGTTGAAACCTGTCTGACTGATACAGGTTTTGGTCTACCTTGGGCTATTCTAACATTACTGAAATCATCTTTATAGCTAAATATCTTTGTATAATAGTCTATTACTACTTTGTGTTGTTCCAACCAAACCATCCGAATAATCATATTGTAAGATCCTAGTGGTAGGATGTTCAGATTGGTCCTTATATTTTGACCATCTAAGCTGAACTCAAAATAAGAAATAAAGTCAACTACTTTCCTTTTAGTACTTGTTGCTAGTTGTACAAGCCATGATTTTGCGTGCTTCAGTTTCTTAACTATAGTCCTGTAACTATAATTACTTTCCTATTTGTTTGTACCTATAACCATTACCATAGGATTAAAATACAATGAATTTGGGGTTTATGGCCTAAGACTTACGTGTTAGACCATACACATAAACCATTACAATAGATTTACAATAAATACAACTTAGCTAAAAGGTCGAGCGTTAGAGTATACTATTCTGTGAAAACTTTAATATAAGAAGTCCCCTTTATTTTAAAGCATTTGGATACAAGATAGTGGTTCGGTAAGGCCTTCTGGTTAAAATTCATGTACGAATATGTTATAGCACTCTATTGCACTAGTAAATCCCATTCGGCTCCACCTGTCCAAATGTAGTGTCAATTGTACAATATATTAACTGCATTTATTGTGATTTGGGGTTAAAGGTTTTCATGAGTCGCACCAACGCTTCGTTAATCCGTGGCTCATTTAATACCAAAGGAGGGTTAGGTCTGATATGTACTTAATCTTGACCAGGGAATTAAAGGTGGTAGGGTACATGCTATAGTCAAGGCCATCACTTGACCTGTTACCCAATGTGGATGTGCAAAGTTGATCTCATCACCTGGTCATTCATAGCTGCAAACCTTATTCTCCGACGAAGGAGTTTGCTAGGTTAATGGATTTTTTTTGTGGGGAGGTTCTTCAGAAGTCTATCTCTGTGACTCTAATTTCTTGGCGAAGGGAAAAAACGGTGAGGATATTCTCATAGTGGAGGGGGCATCACTATCTAACCCACTGGTAAGTTTTCTCATTATTTATGCATCTCTATTCATAAATTTGTGGCTGAGTTCTCTTTCTCTTGCAAACACTATGGATAACCTACATGTCGCAGTTCTTATATTATCTATAAGTGGTTATTCTCTCATTCCTAAATCTCTAGGAAGGCCCTAGAATATCCTCCCCTCTGCTAAGTAGTTTTATTACTGCGTTTTTATCTATTCTATAAATTTTGAAAGGGCTTGATACCTCGTTCCTTTGTTTTCTTGGTGTTTCACAAGTAGATTGCCTCTAGGGAATGATGTTCCCGCTCTACTTCACTGTCTTGTATCATCGCTTGGTAATGATTTTTTGTGGAATATTTCCCGGATTCCATTCTAGACGTTAAGTTTATCAGGGTGAGAGCGTTGCACTGTAATTGCAGTATTTCCTTGTCCATATTAAATAAATTTTATTTGTTTTGTAGGCTCTAAATTCCCATCGTGGCTAGTTATAATCCAATTAGTATCTAAATAATGTTCTCCTCAACCCAGATCCTCTCATCCTCCTCAAAGGGCCCTTTCTCTTGTATACCATCCTCGCGAATAACTCGTAACCCCAAAGAGAAAGTCCTTGAAAGGATCTTTCATAATTTTTTTTAATTTTTTTTCAAATGTTGATTTAATGGTACCTCTTAGGTTCAAAAGATTTATATCATGTAACTAGTAAATATTTACGAGTTCTATATTAAATTATTGTGGTCTATCAATAGGCTAAATCATTCTATGTTACCTTAATCCTTTCTTTGTAAATTTTAAAAGAAACGGATTCCTGTGTCTAACATTCATATCAACTGTATTTCAATTTTATCTCCTTAGAAATATTTTGTCTAGTATATTATCTGTATCTTGTCTATACCTCAGAGTATAATCATGCACAGTTTAATGTCTCTGCAATCGGTACTGGAACTACTTTTATATTTACGAAAACCATATTTTCTTGTATATATTGTTTCTTGAACTGAATGTTGTAACTAAATATAGGGCCCTATTTGATGCGAGGTACCCATCATCTTAATCAAGCTCTCTCCTCGACTGTCGGTTGGTGGATGACCATAGCTGGGAGAGCATCCACACAGAAAATCCAAGATAAGTACAGGTTCCGTCAAGTGATATATTTCCATTCTGTCGATAAATTTATTCACCCTTCTTTCGTATAGTTCTAATATTTCAATGGAATATATAGTTACTAATATTTTAATGGTACAAATTTTGCAGTGTCCCCGTCAGTATGCAGTTTCAGATACCCCGCCCATCCTTGGCGACAAAGGTATTCGGGTTCCATGCCCGTAACCCTCTCTTTCTCATTCTTTTGTTCTAGAGGAAGGGCAGTGTCCCTTTCCAGTCCTTTTATTAACTGTGTAGTTCTGTTATGGTTTTGATATCATTTGATTAAGGATAACCTCTCTTGTGATGGTAATTTTTATCGTTGAAATAGAACAAAGTATGGGATATTTATTGGTTTCGAAAACCGGATGAGATATGTAATATATTCTTAAAAGAATTTTCAAGGTTTCCCTCTCTCTTTCTTGTAATGGCATATTGGTTATTTCATTGATTTAATATACTAACTCCATATTGGTTTCTTCCAAGAAAAAGATTTTTAATTGACTAAAGGTACTCGACTATTGTCGACTTATATGTATATATTATCTATAGTTGAATCCAGATAGCATGATGGTAAATAAATTCAATTTGCACTTATACTGTACTTGCGTTAAAGTCTTCCCCTTTTGATTTCTAGGTGATTATGTTGTTATTTACACAGTTATGAATTTATTCAGGAGTATGAATAAATTATGTGAATTTTTGGGATGTCCATTTTTGCTTGGGCCTTTGTGCCTCTTGTGATTAGTTCTGGTAAGTAAACTATGTTAACTAATTCACTCCAAAGATAATTTCCAATCCGTGGCCCCATAGACCAATTCGTCCTATAAATTTTTCATTAAAACACCGGTTGATATAAATATGTGTAAATGTTGTAGGTTTCTATGATAATTCTTGAAATTTGCAAGGTCTCTTCTGTAATTTAAATATAGATAAATAGATAAATCTTAGGCACTTGTGATTATAGTTATCTCATAATAATCATGAGTTTCCAGCTGGTACATGGAAGAAATCTCAGTTAACTACTCTACTATTGTGCATGCCTTTATATACTAGAAAGTAGGCATACATCTATACATATACATATATCTACACTATGTAGTTTTCCATTGGCATTCAATATGTATATGACCCCGATCTGCATTACAATTTATTTTTGGGGTTTCGACTACAATGTTTTATCTTACTACAGTAGTAATCCAAATCAAAACACAAATATTCTATAAGAATTGACTAGGCATATCCTTTCAGCTAGTATACTTATGGGAATTAACGTTCATAATAGTAATACGATGCAGCAAGGAAAATCCATTCCGAACTAGTATGGATACATTCTAGAAGTCCCTAAGTTCAATAGGATGCATTCAATATTTCATCCTTAATATTATTTCTAGTTAGAATTAACAGATGCATTCTATCAAGTATTTAACCATATAACATTCAGCGAGAGAAGGGACAAAAATAACATATCTAAAATAATACACTGAAAGACAAAGGGAACAACCATGTTCCTCCCAACCATAGAATGGGGCAACCAAAACCAATTTCCTGATTCACCCCCTAGCCTGACCATGAATCCATGAGGGAGAAAATGGAAAAACTTCTCCTTAGCAATGTCCTACCACTCCAACAGTTTTTCCCTTGCCTCACACTCAAGTATTGTTCACAAAAACAAGTAAATCAATAGTCTCCTTCCCTAACATACTTGGCAGCATCCTGCCTCCTCACATATACTATTTATCAATTTTCTTAGGTCTTTTTCCCTCTCTTGGGAATTTTTGCATCTTTCTAAATCCTTGATTTTTAGGGGCAACCAATGGCCAAATCACTGATTTGTCACTTGTAACAATCAGCCTAGAGGTAGTTCCAACATGTTCCCCACTTATGGAGTCATGGTCAGCTGATTTTAACATGGTTGTTCCATTTGTCCTCCTACAATCATTATAAAATATCTTGTTTTTATACAAGTGTCATAGTCAAATAGTTAGTTGATTCAAATCAGATCTCTACCCAATAGTCATAATAATTAATTAGAATTATCAAATTCAAAATTTAGAATTGCCATACATTGAAAAAAAATTCCAAATTTGTATTTACTAAAAATGTAATAAGTTTCAAGCAATTTTAAATTTCAAAATATTTTATTTTTCTGGGGATGTCACATTGTTTCCCCCTTCAGTAAAAGACTTTCCTCAGTGTTCATTCCTTTCTTGGAACAGGATTGGATGATATTTCCACAAATATCCCTCCAACTCCCAAGTGGCCTCCTCGGGACTAAAGTGCTTCCATTGCACCTTTACCTGAGCAACGACTTTCTTCCGAAGTGTTATTTCTCTCTGGTCTAGAATGCGTAGGCATTCCACCTGCACCAAGTTCCAATCAATCATATGTGTAGGGTCATGAATATATCTTTTCAACAAAGAAACGTGAAATACATTATGAATTCTTAGATTATATGGAAGTACAAGTTGATATGCTACGGGTCCAATTTGAGCTAGTATCTTGAAGGGCCCACAAAACCTGGGTGCCAACTTGACACAGTTCCCTAACTTCAACGGCCTTTTTTGGGCTTTGACCTTCAAATAAAAATGGTCTCCCACTTGAAATTTCAAGTGTCTTCTTTTATGATATGCATAGCTCTTATGTTTGTCCTGTGCTTCTTTCAAGTTTTGTTGTACCTTTCATAACATGTTCTCCATTTCTTAGAGCATCTCTGGTCCAACCATGAGTCTATCATCCAGGTTATCCCAGCTAATTGGAGTCGTACACTTTCTGTCGTACAGTATTTCAAAAAGACTCAACTTAGCCAAAGTTTGGTACCCATTGTTATATGCAAATTCTACCAAGTGCAGGTAGTCTTCCCACTTGGTTGGTTTTGTTCTTACGTACATACGAAGAATATCCTCTATGATCTGGCTTGTCCTTTCTGTCTGTCCATCCATTTGTGGATGATCGCTTGTACTAAAATTCAAGTTAGTGTTTAGCCCTGCAAACAATTCCTTCCAAAAATGGGATGTAAATTTTACGTCTCTATCTAAAATCAACATTTGAGGAACACCATTCAGTATAAAAAATATCTTCATGAATATTTTAGCAATGTTTATATCTTTAAAAGTAGACTTTACAGGAATAAAGTGTGCATACTTACTGAGTTTATCGAATCCATCCATGATAGAATCATTTTGTTTCTTAGTTTTAGGCAACCCTATTGTAAAGTCCAGTGATATAGTCTCCCATTTCCATTTTGGTATCGGTAATGGCTGAATTTTAACTCTGTTGAATTTGGTATGTGATAGGGTAGGCTATTTTTGAAAACCCTTCTATAAACCTATGGTAATATCCAATTATTCCCATGAATGACTAGATATCTACTACATCCTTAGGTACCAGCCATTCCATAATGGATTTTGTCTTCTCCGGGTCCACGACAATGCCTTCTGCTAAAATTACATGTCCTAGATATTGTGTTTCTTTTTGATAGAAGTCTCACTTGTTATATTTGGCATACAGTTTGTGTTTCCTCAATGTTTGCAGAACTATACTTAAGTGTTCATCATGTTCCTCCTCCATTTTTGAATAGACCATAATATCATCGATAAATACTACCATGAACTTGTCTAATTATTGACTAAAAATATTGTTCATCAGGCACATAAACATGGCTGGTGTGTTAGTGAGTCAGAAAGGTGTGACTACAAACTCGTAGTGTCCATATCTTGTCCAAAACGCTATTTTTCTCATGTCCTCGTCTTTTATCCTAACTTTAAGATAACCGGATCATAAATCCAACTTTGAAAATATCTTGGCCCCACCTACTTTATCGAATAGATCATTTATCCTTAATAAATGGTATTGGTTATTAATAGTCATTTTGTTCAGTTGTCTATAATCGATACATAGTCTTAGAGTACTGTCTTTCTTTTTCACAAAAAGGACTGGTGCCCCCCATGGTGAGACACTCGTTCTGATATACTCTTTGTCCAACAATTCATGTAATTGTATTTTTAATTCTGTTAGTTCTAGTAGACTCATTCGGTAGGGTGCTTTTGAGATAGGGGATGAACTAGGTAGTAGGTCTATGGAGAAGTCTATTTCCCTTCTAGGAGGTAATTCTGGTATCTCATCCACAAACATGTCTCTAAATTCACGTAGGATAGAAAATTCTTCTAACTTTGGCTTATCTTGTTTTTCTAATAGATTCGTCACTTGGATGGCATAAACTTGACATCCCTTTCTAATACATTTCTTGAGTTGCATCGCTGAAATTTGTCTGACTGATACAGGTTTTGGTGTGCCTTGGGCTATTCTAATAGTGATGAAATCATATTTATAGCTAAGTATCTTTGTATAACAGTCTAGTACTTCTTTGTGTTGTTCCAACCAATCCATCCCAATAATCATATCGTAATATCCTAGTGGTAGGATGCTCAGATTGGTCCTTATATTTTGACCATCTAAGCTGAACTCAAAATACACAATAAAGTCAACTACTTTCCTTTTAGTACCTGTTGCTAGTTGTACAAGCCATGGTTTTGCGTGCTTCAGTTTCTTAAGTTTATTTGACTCTACTACATAAGTAGTAATATAACTTAACATAGCTCCTGGGTCAATTAAAACACAAATTCAAGTGTCATTGATTTCACCTTCGATTTCTACCACCACGAACTAGTGGTCATCTTGTCAACCATCTATGGCTACATTTATTCGATGCAGGCTTTTGCCCACATCTCCCACTGTCGAGGCTTCCTGCAAATTATGAAAAACAGTTCTGTTTGCTGAAATTAAATGTGGATAGTTCCTCCTTAGATGAGGCTCTCCACATTCCCAACACTTTAATGGCTCGTAGGAGTTGTCCCAAAACTTATTCATTCCTAGGTTTACCAGTTTACCGTTGCCTTGCGTATTCGGATGATTGGAGTGAGCATCCTTTCTTGGAAAAAAAATTGTTGCATTATGATAAGGAGTTGGTTGGTATCCCTTCCCCTGCTGGTTCATTCGATCTTGCTTCTTATCCTTCCAGGCTTTGGGAAACTTTACCTACTGTTTATACTGGTCATAGCACATTTGTGCTTTCCTGAATACCTCACTCAAGGATTTGGGGTTGTCAAACTCAATTCTGTCCCTCTAGGACTATGGTAAAGAGCTTAAGAATCACTGGATTTTTACCTTATCCTCCCGGATGTACGGTACAAACCTTATTAGTTCCAGAAATTTATTTATAAGGTCCTCCATCATCATTTGTCTGATTCGTAACTCGTAAAATTATTTCATCTTCATTTCATAATATCTTTCAGAAAGGTAGTGTTTCTTGAAATACTTCTTAAATTCGGACCATTCCAGCTATCTTCAGTTGAAGGTGTCCCTTCAGAAGAACTATCTCTTTTTTCTATTTCCATCCCATATATCTTGGAGGCAATGTTGTAACTAAAGATGGGGCCCTATTCGATGCGAGGTACCCTATTCGGTTGGTGGACGAACATAGCTTGGAAAATAGAGCATCCACACAGAAAATCCAAGATAAGTACAGGTTCCTTCAAGTGATATATTTCCATTCTGTGGATAATTTCATTCACCCTTCTTTCATATAGTTCTAATATTTCAATGGAATATTTAGTTACTAATATTTTAATGGTACAAATTTTGTAGAGTCCTCGTTAGTATGCAGTTTCAGATACCCCGCCCATCCTTGGTAACAAAGGTATTCGGGTTCCATGCCCGTAACCCTCTGTTTCTCATTCTGTTGTTCTAGAGGAAGGGCATGGTCCCTTTCGAGTCCTTTTATTAACTGTGTAGTTCTGTTACGGTTTTGATACCATTTGATTAAGGGTAACCCGTCTTGTGATGGTAATTTCTATCGTTGAAATAGAACAAAGTATGGGATATTTATTGCTTTCCAAAATTAGATGAGATATGTAATATATTATTAAAATATTTTTTAGGGTTTCCCTCTCGCTTTCTTGTAATGGCATACTGGCTATTTCATTGATTTGATATACTAACGCCATAGTGGTTTCTTCCAAGAAAATGATATTGAATTGAATAAAGGTACTCGACTATTGCCAACTTATATGTATATCTTATCTATAGTTGACTCCAGATAGAATGATGGTAAATAAATTCAATTTGCACTTATATTGTATTTGCGTTAAAGTCTTCCCCTTTTGATTTCTAGGTGATTATGTTTTTATTTACACAGTTATGAATTTATTCAGGAGTATGAATAAATTATGTGAATTTTTGGGATGTCCATTTTTTCTTGGGCCTTTGTGCCTCTCGTGATTAGTTCTGGTAACTAAACTGTGTTAACTGATTCACTCCAAATATAGTTTCCAACATTCCAATCTGTGGCCCCATAGACCAATTTGTCCTATAACATTTTCATTAGAACACCGCTTGATATAAAGATGTGTAAATGTTGTAGGTGTCTATGATAATTCTTGAAATTCTCAAGGTCTCTTCTATAATTTAAATATAGATATATACATAAATCTTTGGCACTTGTGATTATAGTTATCTCCTAATAATCATGATTGTTTAGCTGGTACATGGAAGAAATCTCAGTTAATTACTCTACTATTGTGCATGCCTTTATATACTAGAAAGTAGGCATACGTCTATACATATGCATATATCTACACTATGTAGTTTTCCATTGGCATTCAATACGTATATGACCCCAATCTGCAGTAAAATTTATTTGTGGGGTTCCAACTACAATGTTTTATCTTACTAGAGTAGTAATCCAAATCACAACACAAATCTTCCATATGAATTGACTAGGCATATCCTTTCGGCTAGTATACTTATGGGAATTAATGTGCATAATAGTAATACAACACAGCAAGGAAAATCCATTCCGAACTAGTATGGAGACATTCTAGAAGTCCCTAAGTTCAATAGGATGGATTCAATCTTTCATCATTAATATTATTTCTAGTTAGAATTAACAGGTGCATTCTATCAAGTATTTAACCATATAACATTCAGCGAGAGAAGGGACAAAAATAACATATCTAAAATAATACCCTGAAGGACAAAGGGAACAACCATGTTCCTCCCAACCGTAGAACAGGGCAGCCAAAACCACTTGCCCGATTCACCCCCTATCCTGACCATGAATCCATGAGGGCAAACATGGAAAAACTTCTCCTCAGCAATGTCCTACAGCTCCATAAGTTCTTCCCTTGCCTCACACTCAAGTATTGTTCATAACAACAAGTAAATCAATAGTCTCCTTCCCTAGCATACTTGGCAGCGTCCTGCCTCCTCACATATACTATTTATCAATTTTCCTAGGTCTTTTTCCCTCCCTTGGGAATTTTCGCAGCTTTATAAATCCTTGTTTTTCAGGGGCAGCCAATGGCCAAATCACTGATTTTCCACTTGTAACAATCATCCTAGAGGTAGTTCCAACATGTTCCCCACTTATGGAGTCATGGTCAGTTGATTTTAACATTGTTGTTCCATTTGTCCTCCTCCAATCAATATAAAATATTATTTTTTTATACAAATGTCATAGTCAAATAGTTAGTTGAGTCAAATCATATCTCTGCCCAACAGTCATAATAATTAATTAAAATTATCAAATTAGAAATTCAGAATTGCCATACATGGAAAAAAAATTCTAAATTCGAATTTACTAAAAACGGAATAAGTTTCTAGCAATTTTAAATTTCAAAATATTTTATTTTTTGGGGGATTTCACATTCTTTCCCCCTTCAGTAAAAGACTATCCTCAGTGTTCCTTCCTTTCTTGGAATAGGATTGGATGAGATTTTCGCAAATCTGCCTCCAACTCCCAAGTGGCCTCCTCAGGACTAAAGTTCTTCCATTGCACCTTTACCTAAGCGATGACTCTGTTCCGAACTGCTATTTCCCTCTGGTCTAGAATGCGTTGCGTTCCACCTGCACCAAGTTCCAATCAATCATATGCGTAGGGTCATGAATATATCTTTTCAACAAAGAAACGTGAAATACATTATGAATTCTTAGATTAGATGGAAGTTCAAGTTTATATGCTACGGGTCCAACTTGAGCTAGTATCTTGAAGGGCCCACAAAACCTGGGTGCCAACTTGGCATAGTTCCCTAACTTCAATGAGATTTTTCGGGCTTTGACCTTCAAATAAACATGATCTCCCACTTGAAATTTCAAGTGTCTTCTTTTCTGATCTGCATAGCTCTTATGTTTGTCCTGTGCTTCTTTCAAGTTTTGTTGTACCTTTCTTACCATGTTCTCAATTTCTTGGAGCATCTCTGGTCCAACCATGAGTCTAGAAACTAGGTTATCCCATCTATTTGGAGTCGTACACTTTCTATCATACAGTATTTCGAAAGGACTCAACTTAGCCGAAGTTTGGTACCCATTGTTATATGCAAATTCTACCAAGTGCAGGTAGTCTTCCCACTTGGTCGGTTTTGTTCTTATTTACATACGGAGAATATCCTCTATGATCTGATTTGTCCTTTCCGTCTGTCCATCCATTTGTGGATGATAGCTTGTACTGAAATTCAAGTTAGTGTTTAGCCCTGCAAACAATTCCTTCCAAAAACCGGATGTAAATTTTACATCTCTATCTAAAATTAACATTTGAGGAATACCATGCAGTCTAAAAAATTCTTTCATGAATATTTTAGCAATGTTTATAGCTTTAAAAGTAGACTTTATAGGAATAAAGTGTGCAGACTTACTGATTTTATCGATTGCAGCCATGATAGAATCATTTTGTTTCTGAGTTTTGGGAAAACCTGTTATAAAGTCTAGTGATATAGTCTCCCATTTCCATTCTGGTACCGGTAATGGCTGTAATAGGTCGGTTGGGTGCTGGTGCTCGGCCTTAACCTGCTAACAATCTTGGCACCTAGCCAAGTACTCAGCTGTTTCTCCCTTCATATTACGCTAGTAAAATAGTTTTCTAAGTGTTGTTATTGTTTTATGGTAAATTGGATGGCCAGAATACGTTTTCTTATGCACTTCATCTAAAACTATGAATTTTAACTCTACTAAATCTGGTATGTAAAGTCTATTTTTAAATCGTAATAGTCCATTTCTTGTCGATACTTAGATCTGGTTTATCTGAGTTTGCGATACTATTTTGAAATTCTACCATCATCTTAGTGTAATTTCCTTCGTTAATACCTGTCGTCCTTATTCTTTGTTCCAGATCACTTTCTGCCTTGCTGATATTTATCTCAAATAACCCATGGAATCTTTTCCTTAAAGCATCTGCTACTTTATTTTCCTTACCCTTGATATGTCCGATCTCAGAGTCAAATTCTCTCAAGAAGGCTAGCCATCTTTCTTGTCTTGCATTAAGATCTGGTTGGCTAAACAAATATTTCACCCCGCTATTATCCATCAATAGTAGAAATTTTCTACCCATTATGTAGTGTCGCCACATTTTTAAAGTGTGTATTACCACTACCAATTCCAAGTCATGAGTGAGATAATTTCACTCGTGTTCTTTTATTTTGCAGGACTCATAACAAATAATGTGTCCTTCCTGACTTAGACGTAAAGCAAGATGATTCCTTGCTTCTGACCCCGCTGTTAGACGTAAAGAAATATGATGATGTGTTCCTTGCTTTTGACCTAGTTTTTAGACGTAAAGCAAGATGATGATGTGTTCCTTGCTTCTGACCCAGTTGTTAGACGTAAAAAAAGATGTTGTATACCTTGCTTCTGACCTAGTTGTTATACGTAAAGCAAGATGTGACTTGCACTGAGCTACCAGATTAACAATTGTGACATAGAGCCAGTCTAGTACTGTGATGGGCCAGCCTAGTTCTGTGATGAGATATCATTTTTTTATATTGATACATATTGATGAATATGATGATGGCATTTTTTCGAGAATGATGATGTTTCCGATGAAGAAAAATTTCAATGATTTATAGATACGCCAACTGAGATGATATTGATGATGTTGTCCTCCTACCTGATGTTGTTGATGATGTTGTCCTCTCTCTCTCACATGATGCTACTGAAGAATAGCCTTCTTGTTAAGGGGGAGTGTTGAAATAATGTAACTCCAAAGAGTATTCTTATTATTATTGATATTTTATTTATAAGATCAATCCGCATTGTGGATTGATCATGTCGGATATTGTAATAGGACCAAATCCCCTTTTACGGATTGGTCAACAGACAATTATAATAGGAATAATAAGATGTTGGCCCCAGCAGTTAATAAGAAGACCCAGAAATATAATAAAGGTGGGTTTACCCACCCAGATTAAGAAGTCGGCCCTACCAGTGAAGAGACACTTCACACATGCTAGAACTTGTATAAATAAAG
>JASDQU010243549.1:54810-70103 GCA_032191745.1 Picea mariana
TTGAATATGGGAATATCAAAGTTGATTTTTACCTTGAAGGGGGCAACACCTCTTCTTGAGGAAGATGTGTCACTTGTTCATAGTTTCTGAAGCATTTGCGAAAACTATCCATCATTTCATTCCTATTTTGCATGAGGGATTATTTTGAAAGGATCTTTTGTCCCATTGTATTTATTTTTTCCCACCATGAGAGGTCTCTTGGGTGTGTGAGATATATTTTCCTCAAGTGAAACAAGCTCGAGACCCAATTCTTTGTACACTCACCTCGTCGGGGACATGCATTAAGATCGATAAGGAGCAGACTGCTCTGATACCACCGATCCATATTTTATGAGAATAATGAAATGAATACATATTATTATTATTCTTAACATAGAAACACAAGTATAATAGAGATACCATAATAAATATATAATAAAATTGGTTTCTATTGAATAAGAAAATGTGTTGAAACTGTAAAATGTAGTGAAAAACAAGCTTGCTAGAATGGTGGCGACTTATCTCTGAGAAGAGATGTGATAGTTATGTTCATTCACAAGAACATGGTTGCAATGAGGTTCTTCAAAACTTTTTAAAATAAATAGGTATACCAAAATGATAGACATCCAAAAACCTAACCCTAGGAGATTAAGCGCCAAAAATCATGTGGGCCCCATTGGGGTAAGTTAGTACATGAACTTCCTGGGGTTGTAACTTCTTCATAGGATCTCTTTTTTAGGCGCATGATAGCCCATTAGAAAGGTATATCCAAGGAATAAACATGTTTCCATCAGAATCTAACTCTGTCTATATTCTAGTTGTAGTGATTCCTAAAAAAAAAAATTAGGGCCTCAAAATAGCCCCGGAATTCAAGGACTCGAAAACTAGAAAAAAAATGCCAAAACAGAAAACTACCAAAATGAGATAGTTGGAATAGTTGGGAGGAAACCAACATACATATGGATCAATCCTACCCCATTAGGAAGTAATGGACTCCATTTCATTGAGTTCTCCCATCAAATGAGGAAATTGTTGTTGGATTTAGCCTCCAGTGAGACACTTACCTTGGTGTAGGAGTTGCCCTGCTTTGAAAACTCAATAAAGTTGGATCCTTTGCTGACAAGTTCCCTTGAACTATGTTTCCACAATATGATGATTGGATTACTTTTGTATGTAGTCAGGGTTGATCTCTATGGGTGTCAACAATTCTGTTATCTCTGAGCTCTCTAATAATGGTAAGAAATATGACTAAAGGAGATCCATCTTGAACACCGGGTGCAGGCCAAGGAAAGGGGGAATGTTGAGCTCAAAATAATTTTCACCCAAAACCATTATGATGGTGTAAGGTCCATAATGGAGTGGGATAATGTTACGATGGGGCCCTGTAAGGAATTATTTTTGCGAGTGCAACGACACTTTGTCCCCCACCTGAAACTTATGTGACACTCAATGTTGATCATGGCATTGCTTGTACTTGGAATTAGACTTATGTAAAATATCCTCAACCTATTGGAAGATGTGTTGGATCCTCTCAATGAACCAAGAGGATTTTTCAGCATACGTTGGATCAGGAGAAGAGTTGGCTAGGGTGGATGCAAGAGGTAGTGAAACATCCATAGGACCTAATGGTTGGAATCTCAACCTAACATGAAAGGGGTTGTGGATGATAGAGATATGTAGGGCTCATTTGTAGCTATGATGAACATAGGGAAGACTCTCATCCCATGTCTGGGGGTGATTGGAATTCTACATTCACAGGATATGAACGATCATCCGATTGTTGAACTCAGTTTGGCCATCTGTATGGAATTGGAAGGCAATGGATTCTGTGAGCTTGGTGTCCAATAGTGACCAGAGGCTCGACCATAATGTGATGAGGAATCGACTGTCCCGATCTAAGAAATTATTTTGTGGGATTCCAAAATGTATCCATACTTTTTCAAAGAAGAGCTTGGTGGTGGCCTCTATTGTGATTCTCTTCTTGCAGGTGACGAGGATCGCCATCTTGGAAAAGCAATCAACAACCACAAAAACACAGTCATTTCCCCTCTTGGTGGATGGAAGGCCCAAAATAGAGTCCATTGAGATGGATTCCCATGGCCTTTTAGGAGCAGGAAGGGGATTGTATAGGCCTTGTTTCTTAGTGGTCAATTTAGCAATAACACATGTAGTGCAAGGCCTAATATACTTGCTGACATCTTGTCCGAGTTTCGAACAATAGAAATGTTTCTGCAGCACTACCACTATATTTTCAACATCGAATTTTCCTCCCACCTGACTGTAGTGGGCTTCCCAAATCATATTTTATTGCTCACTTGATGGAACGCAAAGATGGCCCAGTTGGCACAATATCCCCTCCTGAAGATTGAAATTAGAGACAACTGAGTTTGCACCAAACATTTGGTATTTCGTGGATATTTTAGTGTCTATCTTATAGATGTTGGGCCATATAGAGGTCTCGTGGCCACATGATTCTAGCACCATGGTGAGTGTTGTGACTGGAGGTTGGCTAAGACAATCAATGACTCGGTTGGTACTTCCTATTTTATACTTGATGTTGAGATATAACTATTGCAAATATGTGGACCACATCTGATGGCAGTCATTCTGCAATTTTTCTTGTGTCTGCATGAACTATAATGGCTTATGATCCATGTGGATGAATGTCTCCTTCCTGAGAATGTAATGTCTCCACTGGGGGTAGGATTGCAAAATGGAGTACATTTCTTTGTTGTAAGTAGGGTACTTACACAAAAAATCTAATGGTGTCTCACTATGATAGGCCACAGGGTGGTTGTGTTGAGTGAAAATTATTCCCATGACATAATATGAAGCATCTATCTTGATCACAAAGGGATGGTGTAGGTCATGTAATGAATGTACTGGGGATGAGAACAAGTGTTTATTTAAATCATCAAATCCTTGTTGTTGGGATATTCCCCACACAAAGTTTTCCTTACCACCACCCTTGGTTACTTGGCTGAGGGCCCATGAAATATGGGAGAATCCCAACATGAACCTGTGATAGAAATTGGTAAGGCCTAAGAAGCTTTGAAGCTTAGTGAGTGTTGTTGGGGCTGGCCAGTCGCATATGACGTAGATCTTGGATGGATTCGCATGCACACCATGTTGATCCATGGTGTAGCCTAGGTACTAGACTTTGTCCATGTCGAGGGATAATTTTTCCATGTTGGCGAATAGCTTGAGCTACCTTAGGGTGTGCAAAACCTATTGAATATGTTGCAAGTGTTCCTCCCAAGTCTTGTTGTAGATAAGGATGTCATCCATATACACCACGAAAAAAGTATTGGTGAAAGGTCATAGGATATCATCCATCATCCTCATGAAAGTTGTTGGAGAATTTTGTCAAACCAAAGGGCATGACCAACCATTCAAAAATACCTTATTTTGACTTGAAGGCAATATTCCATACATCTATTTGTTCTATGGGGAGTTGTGGTAGCCAAAATTTATATCAATATTACTGAAGTATTTCTCCCCCCTTGAGTTGAACAAGGATATCATCTATTTAGGGAATCAGGTATTGATTCTTCACTGTGATTTTATTTAGGGCCCCGTAAGAAATGCAGAGTCCCTAGGTATCGTCATTCTTCTACACCATCACTATTGCGATCCCATAAGGCGATGAAATGGGATGAATTTTCCCCTTGTGGAACAGTTCTTGGATTTGTTGCTTGATCTCCTCATTCTATAAAAAATAGCAGTGGTAGAATGGTCCATTGGGTAGTGGTGCGTTGGGGTCATATCGATGGGATGCTTGACCTAACAATGCAGAGGTACCCTAGTAGGTGAGGAGAAGATATCTTTGTATTTTTCCATGACCTTGTCCACTTGCTTCTGCTATGTGAAGAGGTCAGTTGCTAAGGCATTGGATGTGGCTGCAATATTTCTCTCTCCAAGAGAGTGAATCATGAAGAAGACAAACGTCCCAGTATGTTAGATGACCTTCCTTCATTGCTTGGTAGAGATCAAGGAAATAAAACTAGGTGGGATTGCTTCGGGTATCTTGTACAATTTTATGTTCAAAGTAATAATAACACTGCGAGGACTATACTCATATGCAACATGACATTTGTAGAAACAAGGCTGGCCCAAAAGAAAATTACAAAATTTTAGAGGATCAACATCACACAATACCTCATCATTGAAGTGCTTGATGACGTATGACAAATGACACTGTTGGTTGGCGTGAAGAGCACTTCCTTGACGAAGCCATTCAATCGTGTAGGGCTATGGGTATAGAGTAGTTGGTAGGGCTAACCACTTTATTGTCTCTTCTAATATGACATTCTTATGGCTACTGCTATCAATGATAAAGTGTAGTAGGGTGCATTTTACACACATGTATGAATGAAAGAGGTGCTTGCCTTCTTCTTTCTCACCTGGTTCACTGGGATGGATCTTGGTGGTAGCAATAGTGGCACTAGGTTCCACATCAATGATCCATATCCCCCTTTATAGTTCTGAATCAGAGTTAGAACCTTCATTTGAGTTAGAGGCTTTCACCTCAACCACCAGTGATTTATTTTAGCAGAAATCGGTAGTGTTATGGAAGGGGCTCTTATGGAAGTCTCACCACTTCCCGATATCTTTCATTGTCTTTCTGGTGTCCTTATTTTCTTGCAGCCTAGATTGGTTGTCATCAGGCTGTCCATATTTCCTCTATCCTCTGTTTGTAGGCTTTGTATTCCCTTTACATTCTTTTGATGTGAGGGGTTCCCAGGCCCAAATTGCAGCTTCTTTTGTTTAATCTTTTTCTCGATTTTGATGGAATATCGATAGGTCGTGCCTAAGGACGAGATATCCAAAAACTCTATTTCGATCTAGATGTATCTATGAAGACCACCACGATACTTGAGCACCAGATGTCACTCAGAATATTTGATACCCAGCTTGGTGCGCAAAGTATGGAATATATTTGTGAACTTTGACACATGGTCTCTTTCCTACCACAGCGTGGTCCATTTAGTATATAGGTCGTCATAACTTTTGACAGAGTAGTATTGTTCTTGATAGCATCCCTGAAGGATTACCAGTTGATTGTGACTATAAATAATGAGGGTTCCTATGTTTCCTTTTGCTCACAGAAAGTATCCCACCAATATTTGACATGAGGAACCACTTTGAGAAGCACAAACATAATCATTTCTATCTTCAAAAAATTATGGACAAAAAAATACCATTCTAGCAGATTCAACAATTTGTCTACAATATATGTGTCTATCTAACCTTCAAATATGGGAATATCAAATTTGATTTGTACCTTTATGCGATGACGCCTACACTCGAGGAACCCCTTTCGTTCATTTCTTTTCTTTTTTGTGTGAGGGATTCCTTGAGAAACATTTTGAAAGGATCTCCTCTCCCGTCATCTTTATTTTCTCCCACCATGAGAGGTTGCTAGGGCATGCAAGAGATTTTTTCCTCAAGATAAACAAGTTCGAGACCCAATTATTTGTACCCTGACCTCGTTGGAGACATTCATTAAGAATGACAAGGAGGAGAGTGCTCTAATACGACTGATTCAGATTTTATGAGAAGAATGAAATGAATACAGATTGTTATTATTGTTAACATAGAAACACAATAATAATAGAGATACAATAAAATAGATATAGTAAAACTAGTTTCTGTTCAATAAGAAAATGTGATGAAAATGTAAAATGCAATGAAAAACAAGCTTGCTAGAATGGTGGCATCTTATCTCTGAGAAGATATGTGACGACTAAACTTATTCGCAAGAAGATGGTTACAATGAGTCTCTGCAATCATTTTTACAATAAACAATAATGCCAAAACCCTAGACATCAAAAAACCTAACCCTAGGAGATAAAGCACCAAAATTCATCTAGGCCCTGTTGGGGTAAGTTAGTACATCAACTTCCCGGGGTCGTAACTTCTGCATATGATCTTTGTTTTAGGTGCATAATAGCCCATTGGAAAGGTCTATCCGAGAAATACACATGTTTCCATCATAATTTGACTCAGACCATATTCTAATTGTGGCGAACCCTAAAATTGTTGTTGAGGGCCTCAAAATGGCCCCGGAAGTTGAGGACTCGAAATGTAGAAAAATAGTGTCAAACTAGAAAAATGCCAAAATGATCTAGTTGGAATAGGTGGGAGGCCACCAAAATCCATCTTGATCAGCTGGTTAGGTTCATCTTTACCATTCTTTGGTTGTTGCATACTTGTAGATCCAAATTCCCATTTGTTTTGGTGCCTAAATTTCTACTCAGTTTTTATAGCATATCGTTAGTAAGGTCCCAATGGTGAGATGTTTAGGAAATCCATTTTAGTTTGGATGTATCTATGTAGATCCCCATGGTATTTCAGAACCATATGTTGCTCAGAGTCTTTGATAGCCATCTTGTTGCATTGTGGTCATCTCATGTAATGGTATTCATAGTTGTCAATAGGATAGTAATGTTCCTTTACCACATCCACAATAAATTCCCAAGTGGGCTCGACCCCATATATTCCAGATTCCTCTCTAGAAATTTCCTCCTAGTAAGTTTCCCACCATTGTTTGACATGGGGGAGAGCCTTGAGGAGTTCGAAGGTGATATTTTCCCTGTCAGAAAAAATTTGAACAAATAAATAACCTTATAATAGATTTAACCATGTTTCTAGGGAATCCGCATCTATCTGACCTTCAAATATGATAATATCAAAATTAACTTGTACCTTGAAGGGAGAGGTTCCTCGAAAATGGACTCTTGATGAATACACACAGGTTTCTATTGATAGGCGTTGCAGGATGTGTGCAAAATTATCAATCCTTTTGTCCCTCTGTCGCACGAGAGTTTTTTCAAGCAACAAGTTAATAGAATATTATACTCAACCATTTTTCTTTTCTTCCATCATCAAAGGTTTCTTGGGCATGAGAGAGTGATTTTCCTCAACAGAGACAAGCTTGAGACCCAACTGGCTATACTCGGACCTCGTTGGGGACATGCACTAAAAAACGATCAAGAGTAGCCTGCTCTGATACCACTGATCAAGATTATTTTCAGAACAAAATAAAAGAAGATAAATTACAATGAAATACTCATGAAAATTGATAGAAATAGAGCAATACAACAATACTTGATTTCTATTAATGAAAGAATTGTAAAGATGAAACGCCAAAATTCATGTGGGTCTGGTTTGGGTAAGTTAGTACATTAACTTCCCAGGGTCATAAATTTTGCATACGATCTTTGTTTTACGCATGTGATAGCTCATTGGAAAGGCCTTTTTGAGAACTACACATTATGCCATCAAATTGTGACTATGTCTACATTTTTATTGTGGCACGCAAAAAAAAACCTGTTTAGGGTCCCCAAATGGCTCTGGAAGTACAAAAAGATGTGCTAACATGAAAAATTCCAAAATAAGCCAGTTGGATTAGGTGGAAGGCCACCAGTCTTTTCCTAGAAGATGTGTAGGGATTCAAATATCCCCAGAAGTGTAGAATCCAAAATTAAAAAGAAGTAAAGAAGAACATGTTGAACTAAATACTAATAAGAGGAGCTAGTTGAAATAGGTTGGTAGCCACCAATATCCTCCTCGATCACCTATGATACCTTCATATATGACAACGACAACTTGGAGGAAGTGACTTCATACAAATATCTTGGAATTGATATTCACCACAATCTCAACTGGAATTATAGCATTGAGAAAATGATTATTGGGTGATGTAAAACTTATTATGGGCCTGAAAATAATTGTAAATCAATTGATATTTGGAGTTGAGAGAAGAAGAAACTCCTCTTTAAGACTCTTGTTAAACCTATTATTCTTTATGAATGTAAAGTATAGGGTTGTAGTATCTCTTGTGAATCACGGAGAAAAATAGAGAAAATACAATAGAATTTTATAACCTATAATCTCAAAATTAAAGAAATACGCCATATCCCATCCTCCTCTTAGAAACAAACCTCTCCCCCATTGAGAGCATGACTATGACTAGATACCTAATGTATAATAACAAGTTAAACAACATGGAAGACAAGAGGCTTCCTAAAATTGCTTTAAAATCGAGTCGTAACCACCATTGACTCAAGCGAGGATGGCATGAAGATGAAAAAAAAAAAATTAAGGTATTATAAGGATGTAATGAACCCTAATCTAGAAGATCGAAATTGGCATTGGTCAATTCCTAAAACTTCATGGGATTCAAGAGTGTGTCACCTTTGTGACACTAATAAGGTTGAAGATGAAAAACTCTTTCTCTTAGATTGTCCAACCTATACCCAGATTAGATCTCATTTTCAAAATATTTGTCACACTACCAACATTCCTAACCTCTTAACTCAATAAAACTATGGTGATCTTGGAAACCTTCTCTTAATGGTTTTTGAGCAAAAAAAAAAAAAATTCTAAAGAATTGCAAGTAATCACTTACCCTCTTAAGGTATGATAGACCAATTCGGTCTTAGTGGAAGTTAATCATCATCATCGTCATTATAAAATATTTTAATATATTAAAAAACATATTAATATTTTTTGATATATCTTATAGTGTTAATATTTTTTAATACTTTAATATTAATGTATAAGTAAGCATAGATCCATATTAACTTTGGATTTATCAAATGGATCAAATCTTTAGAGATGAAAAAAAAATTTAGAATATAAAATTTGAAAAAGATTAAAAATTTGCACCTCTAAAAATTTTATCCCTCTCAACATTTGATAAATAGAACGTTAAAATAAATATATACATATATAATTTATAATTTATGTTAAAACAATTTATTATATAAAATAATTAAAATTATATTTACAAATATATATATTATAAATGTGATCTAAATTTAATTTAAAAATTTAGTTTTGGATAGGAGGTCTGCATTAATGAACTTCAAAATAGAGTTTATTTATAATTTAAAAAAAAAATCCCAATCACGCTGTCTTGTAATTATTTAACATGGACATAGTTCCACAAATCCATTTGGTGGCAAAAATGTAAAGACGCACAGTTGTTATATATATATATATATATATGAGAGAGAAAGAATTTATTTATGCTTATATATACCGGTCGGGTTCTGAACTCATTGATCTCATGGGCATATAACCCCAGCGTTTAATTAATGCTACAACCACTCATGATTCGAAGGGGATCCGTAGCTCTAGTCCAGCCAGTCATAAGAGCAGTAAGTTGTTTGATATGGCAAGTGTATTATCTCCATTTCATATGAGTTTTACCCTAGGAAGGATTCCCTACTATTTCACATCTCTTAGTTTAGTTGGAATTCTCAAATTGTTTGACTTTTTGCGGTTTAGTTCTTTTAAAAAAATATAAGATTTAAAAGCTGAATTTATTATCTTAATTATATAATTAAATATAAATCTTATAAAAACAATTTTGTTTTTAGTATTTTATTTTATAATATTTTTAAATTTAATTAATTTTATTAATATAAATTTTTTTTTTTACTATTTAAAAAAAATTTATATTAAATTTTACAAATTATAAAATATCTACTAAATAATTTTATAAATTATAAAATATTCAATATTTATGGAATGAAAAGAGATTTAAAATTCAAATCATATATATCGTTTTATTTGAAAGAAAACCCTCTTATTTGAAATGACCAGATTTTTAGAGTAATACTTAATATAATAATTATTTCTAATACAAACCATGAACTCTCGATACCATATAATATAGGAGAAGTTTTTAAATATAAATAATTTTTATTAATGGAATTACTTTAGTAAATTATCATCAAAATTTGATTGCAAAGATCACTTTGTTAAAGGGAGAATTACAACTAGATAGTTTACTTGTATTTCAGTACAAAATTTATTTATATAATTAGTTTGATTAATATGTTTTTTTCGGAAGAAATATTATAGCAATTTTATGAAATGATAAATTTCCATTGAATACTTCAAATATGGATTTTTTTTATGACATCAATGATGCTAGAAGAAAATAGATTAACCAACATAGCATGTGGTTGTGGCTATGATTATGAATTGTTTTACAAAATTTTACTAAAAATGATTAGATTTTGTTGTTTCACTTTATTTGGTCATATATTTATAATCTTCATTTAATTTTTGAATTTCTAAGTCTAACCAATCAAGATGCTGCATGAGATACTAGTTTTTTACAAGTTTTATGGAACACCCCTAAAATATATAATCAAACATACATATGTTCGGTATAATTTATTTTCTAAAAATAGTAAAATTTTAATTTGCTAGTTCACCATATTAATATATTTGCTTCTATACATAAGTGCATTGTAAAAGTAGAAGAGCCTCCAAAATATGGATATTTAGGTCTCAAGCAAGAATTTATTTGGTGGAAAATTTGAAATAAAAAAAAAAATCTCTTAAAAGTTTGAAAACACATTCCTAATAACTAAAATTCTTAAACTATTATAATATACACTTAAAAAAATGTAAAATATTTTTTAATATCCTAAAATTTCAATAAACACAAATTTCAAAAAATCTATTACCAACAGAGCCCCAAAGGACTTGCCTCACCAAGAGATAACCTCATTATGGCTAGTGTATGTACCTTATTTGTAAACCCGAAAGCAGTAATGAACACATATGTCAAAATTGAGGGGCATTAGATTTTCAAGGAGGAAAGGATAAAGTAAATGAGTGGAGTTTAAAATTAGAAGTAATGTGAATCCACCAAAATAATTATGGATTAAAATAAAGTAATAATCAAATTTCATTATTAGTGTAAAAAAATAATTATTAAATAAGTAAAGATAGAAGAAATATCAACTTGTCATATCACATTTTCCTAAGTGAGAGTGACAAAGAAATAAATATGATCTCTTCATAAGTCATGCCACATCCTTCTCAAACATGTGGAAAACTATGGATGCATGAAATTATTTTTAGCTCACAACATATCCAAAATGTCAGAGGTTCTGGTTCCTAGATGACTTGTATAAGGTGTCTTCAATGTTTGGATGGAGATAGACCAGGTCAGAAATTAATGAAAGGAAATGTGCCAGTGTTGTTCCATTCACTCTCCTAAATTTAATAAAAGTTTTAGTATGGGAAGGTGTGCAACTCCCTGGCTATTAAGTATTTTTTCAATTGGTATGAAGTTTAGGGTTGGTGGAGGGGACTAAACCTTGTCATAAGTAAGGACCATGATGCGCATGTAGAGTCTCCTATAGACTAGGAGAAGCAAGTGTCATCTAATCCTAGGGTCTCCTATAGACAGAGAGAGACAAGTGTCCTCTAGTGTTATAGCACTAGCAAGAATAAAAACACTTGGATTGGCAGACACATTATTCATGCAACACTTACAAAAGAGAAGGGATCTCAATTATTAAATTATTTATTTTAGATAGGAAATAGCCGTATTCGTTATATTAACTCTAAAATGCTAATACAATGTAGTTTCTCTCAACTCCGTACCTTTCAACCTTCCAGCTTTTACGGTTCTTCCTAATTTATCCAACAATATACTCATATTAAACAGTTGAGTTATCACACTTACACCAAGTGCAATTACTACAATCCCCTCCAAAGGAAACTACTTACAAACTACTATTATTTTAGATGGGAACGAGATCTTTTTTTTTTAAGTATGTGAATCGGTTCTGCGTCATTGAGAACACATATTGGCCCTAGGCCATTTTTGAACTGAACAAGGACGCTCTTTAATGGTGCCTTATAATCACTACAGATCATTTTCCTCTTTTGAGGATCAAGTATATATGTGATAATGGCTATTTGGTATCCTCATGGAGATCAACCATAGCCATTTTAATTCTAGGAAGCATAATGTGGAGCCTTTTAGTGGATGGGTTATTAGACTCCTTTTATATTAATTTTCTTCACGCTTCTATAACAATGTTTCAAAGATAATAGTATTTCACACGCAAATTATCCAATTCCTAAAAGTTTTCCATAACTGGAAAGTACACATTGCATGGCGATAATAATTAACTTTTGCATTGCATTTAACTTTATTGGATTTAGGATTTCACGGGGAAATTTGCCCATTGCTACAAGTTTTCCATAACTTGAAAGTACCGAGTGCACGACAATAATAATTAACTTTTGCAATGGACTTAATTTCATTGGATTTAGGGTTTAGTAATTAAAAGAATCCAAACCAATAAATTAAGGAAAAAAGAAAATGTTATTTTGAGTTGATTTTAATATGAGTGAAATTAGTGGGTGGAATTTTTACGTTCTCCGACTATAAATTTAGACCTCGAAACGATGAAAATTATAAGTAATTCTTGGAATCGCAATTAGAAGCCATGTAATATTTTGAAAGATCAATTATGACGACCATAAGTAATTCTTTTATGTACTTCCAAATTATTAAATTATTAAAATTTATTTATGTATTAATTTATTTATGATAAATTAAGATTAATTTTGAAAATTCACATATTTTTTAAACTATTTTTATTATTATATTCAAATCCAATCATTAAAAAAACAACTTAACTACCTCTAATAATTTTATAATAAACATTTTTATAAATAAAAAATAAATCTTAAATTAAAAATCTTAATTTAAAAAAATGTAAAAAACATTTTTAATTTTTATATTATTGTAATCATATGATCAAACACTAAAAAACCATTTTTTTTTACTTGATTAACTTTTTTTTAAAACTTTACACATCCAAACTCAAGATTTTAAAAGTTCAACCAACATGTTTACAACCAAATCCTGAATTTCAAGATTTAACTAACAGAACTATACTTTTAATAATGGTAATTACCATATTAATATTTTCCTACAAAACTCATATACATCTAAGTATCTCATACTATGCATAAAATTTGAGTTCCTATAACATAAAATTTCCCAAAATTAAAATTAAAATTATATGTAC
Organism: Picea mariana; assembly: GCA_032191745.1. NCBI lineage: Eukaryota > Viridiplantae > Streptophyta > Pinopsida > Pinales > Pinaceae > Picea > Picea mariana. The sequence continues at coordinate 67,650 of JASDQU010243549.1, forward strand.
TCCCAAATTAACGAGGTCCGCATCGTTACACGTCTCCCCATGGAATTGGAAACCCACCTTATCTACACGGTTTGAGAAATTTGGGATGGTCATAAATACCCTAACCTCACACTAAGAAATGGTTCCCCAAAAGTAAGTAGAAATTATCCTAAATGAAAAATAAAGCATTAATTATGTGTTTAAAAATATGTAATTCTCCAAACCCATCTAATTCAGGCCCTTGAGGATTTCTTGTGAACTCCTTTTCCCTTTAGTAATCTCCATTTTTTACTAGCTCAATATATATGCTACGAGGAAAACATGTTTTAGTGGAGGTTTTAATTTTTACAAGATTAAGGAAAATTCGTAAAAGAATCCAATAGTTATTGTTAGAAATTTTGAATTACCTTAGTGGTTTAGAATTGCTAGATGTATCCCATGCATTATTATTTAGATGTCTAGAATACTATTTGGAAATATCTTTAGAATACTATTTGGCAATATCTTTAGTGCATAGTGACAATGCCTACATGTCACAAGATTCATGCTCAATATGAACATACTCCCATATGTATTTATTTTTAAATTAATGAAAAAGTATATGAATTGTTAGTGAAGTAATGAAATTCAAGACCATGGGCCCCATAGGTTAGTATTCTTTTGATTTCGTAAGTTGTGCCATTGATTTTTTTTTCACCTGAAATATTTCTATTGATTCTTGAGAGAAAACAAATGGAGTTTTGTGATTTGTTGTGGGTCCTACAATTCCATGTGAGGTAGAATCATGACTTTCATTCTTTTCTTATTTCGTAACACATGTATTTCATTCCCTATGTATCACGAATAATACGGTCGACCAGTTGGTTGAAAGAAATTAGAATGTTGAAGGTATATAAACCAATGATTTTTCTCATCCTTTCCCTTTATTCATCTATCGTTATTGATAAGAAAGATTTTCCATCCCTAACTAATTGAGGGACCTTGCGATCTAGCTACCACCTCATATGAATATTTTTTTATTCCCAACAAATAAGTCAACTGACATAGAAAACTACTCATCGTCTGATCCATTCTTAACATTATATATGATGTATAATTGACCATTTGGAGTAGAATATTGGCATATTGACTATGTAGAAAAAAATAAAACAAACTATCTTTTCTCTTTCGTGACAAAAATTTCATTAATTTTATGATCTACAATGTAAATACTATGCTATTTCAATTCTCATAGAGGAATGAGTACTAGAAGAAACACAACAATTGAGGTCTCTACAGGGAAAATATTAGTAAACCACACCACTTGTCAATCCTATGCATGTACACATATAGATCTATACATATGAACAACATATAGTACAACATTCTTCATCTACAAAAAAACAAGGAGAAAGAGAATCCCAATTTCATGTCAGCTTATCAAACCTATCCTTTGTGTGCCATGTGTACTTCCTATAATGCCATTTTCATATTATTCATATTGAAAATAATGATAATATTAAAAAAGTCCTAAAATAATCAATCATCCTTATATGTGGATGGAGGATATGTTTATTCCTTCCTTAGTGCAATCATGTTTATAGAGCTAAAATAACTCATAAAATCAATTTCAGAATCCCCTTTCCATACGAAAATACTTAATAGGTTTCAAATACATAAGAACTTGATCATTTCAATAGTAGTGTATGCATTAGTATATGTCCCTTATTTATTTTTGGCTATTTGGCCCTCCACTTGAGCATGCTTGATTAGCTGTGGGATGTTGCAATTTTTTTTTTATCCTTCTATTTGTTAACCATGTTAGACTCATTGAAATGGGGATGATGCACACTTCTTGGAATTGATTGTATCTATCTAAGCCTCCTCAAATTGTACGCACTTCTGAAATAATCCTTTAACCCATACCTTTATTTATCTATATGTTTTAGTCTTCTCTCCAATTTTAAAGTAACTTAAAACCATTATTAGTTAAACATCATTTTGGAACCAACTTTCCTACTCTTCTTAAACTAGTAGATAGTTTCTCTAAGGATGAAGGTAGGGAAATTTTTCCTTGTATCTCCTATATTTAATTCATTTCCATTTGTTAATTTGCTGTTTCTTCCTATTTATTGTTGAAGCCTAATTAAATCACCCGAATTTCTTTGCATCCCTAAGTCACATAATCAAACCTAATTAACTTAGTGGCCTTCTCTCCTTCTCTTTTCTTCATATGTTCCACTCTCCTAGAGTTTCTCATATTGTCATGAAAAAAAAGTGTTGAGTCCACTCTATCCTTCATCATTGTTGTAATGTGGCACCATACTCTAACTACCATGCAACATGTTGAAAATTTTCATGAGTGGAAAAAGTGTTGTTGAGCTAGGCCATGGCCTTAGCTATCAAATACTCTTTATAGAACAAACAAATAACATGATAATTCTTTCATAGTTCCAAGACAATAGTAAAATACCTACTGAATTACATAAAAACATT
>JASDQU010243549.1:75103-107646 GCA_032191745.1 Picea mariana
GGGAGTTGTGAGCAGGTGTATGAACAATCTAGGTAAAGAACATTGGGAAGTAGTAAAGTGCATTCTCAGGTATTTGAGAGGTACTACTACACATGCATTATGTTTTGGAGGTTCAGACACTTTTCTATAGGGATATGTTGATTCAGATATGGCAGGTGATAAAGACAGTAGGAGGAGCACCACAGGGTATGTTTTTAATATAGGTGGAACATGAGTAAGTTGGATTTCGAAACTGCAAAAGGTTGTTGCACTTTCAACAATAGAGGCAGAGTATGATGATGCTACAGAGGATAGTAAAGAGATGATTTGGTTACAAAGGTTTATGGAGGAATTGGGAAAGAAGCAGGAGAACAACAAGTTGTATTGTGAAAGTCAGAGTGCCATTCACCTTGCAAAGAACTCAGCCTTCCATTCAAATAATAAGCATATACAGTTGAGGTACCACTTCATATGATCCACCTTAGAAGATGGACAATTGAAGCTGGAAAAGATACACACTAGCCAGAATCCTGCAGACATGTTAACAAAGGGAGTAACTAGGGAGAAACTGAGTTCTTGCTCAGTTTCAGTTGGCCTTCAAGAATGAATATGAAGATGAGAAATTTGCCAGGTCCAAGAAGGTTCAGATTCCAGAATATATAGCAGTGGTGGAGTTGTTGAGATCAGTCTGCAAGTGGGAGATTGTTGGTTGTGGAGCCTGATTATCTTTCTAATTTACAGGTCCTTGCTTTCAGCCGTGTTTATACCCCATGAAGTATTTACACCCCAGAAGTATGTACACTCTTCTACGCAGGGGAGTGTAGAGGGGGGGTACCCCCTCTGCGGGGTCCAGGGGGTCCATCCCCCCAGCTCGGGGGGTCTGGGGGCAAGCGGGCCCCCAGCAGGGGTTCGGGGGCGAAGCCCTCGAAGCAAAAATTATCTTGTAAAAGTATATTGTAATTTCATTGTAAATCTAGACCGTTCATTACAAGGTCACAGATCTAATGGTAGAGATTATGTTAGGGTTTTTTGCCCTAGAAGGCAACCCTCTTTTATCAGGGAAATGTATTACGGCTATGTATGAGGGTGAATATTGTATTCTGAGAGAGGAGACTGTGAGAGAAACAAGAGGAAGTTATATCCGGTTTTGCTGTAGGTTGTATCCCTTCATTTGCTGGATAATAATAAAGGAAGGACCTGGAAATTTCTCTGGTGGACGTAGCCCACACTGTGTGAACCACGTAAATATGTGTCTCTCTTGTATTGTGTGTCTTCTATGTTTTGTTTCTGCATTTGTTTTATTTTATTGCTCCACGGTCCTGTTTTTCTAACAGATAACCTACGTGTCGTAGTGATTATACTATATGTAAGTGGTTATTCTCTCATTGCCAAATATCTAGGAAGGCCTTGGAAGTTCCTCCCGTCTGCTAAGTTGTTTTATTACTGGGTTCTTATCTATTCTGGAAATTCCAAAAGGGCTTGATACCTCATTCCTTTGTTTTCTTGGTGTTTCACAAGTAGATTGCCTCTAGTGCGTGATGTTCCCGCTCTACTTCACTATCCTGTATCATCGTTTGGTATTGATTTTTTGTGAGATCTTTACCGGATTCCATTCCAGAAGTTAAGTTTATTAGGGTGAGAGCGTTGCACTGTAATTGCAGTATTTCCTTGTCCACATTAAATAAATTTTATTTGTTTCGTAGGCTCTAAATTCCCATCGTGGCTGGTTATACTCTGATTAGTATCTGAATAATGTTCTCCACGACCTATCTCTTCTCATCTTCCTCAAAGGGCCCTTTCACTTGTATATCATCCTTGCCAATAACCCGTAACCCCAAAGAGAATGCCCTTGAAAAGATCTTTCATATTTTTTATTTTTTTAATTTTTTTAAATCCTGATTTAATGGTACCTCTCGGGTTAGAAAGCTTTATATCATGTAACTGGTAAGTATTTACGGGTTCTGTATTGACTTATTGCGGTCTGTCAATAGGCTAAATCATTCTATGTTACCTTAATCCTTTCTTTGTAAATTTTAAAAGAAACGGATTCCTGTGTCTAACATTCATGTTAATTGTATTTCAATTTTATCTCCTTACGAAGATTTTGTCTAGTATATTATTTGTATATTGTATGTACCTCAGAGTATAATCATTCATTGTTTAATGTCTCTGGAATCAGTACTGGAACTACTATTATATTTACGAAAACCATAGTTTCTTGTATAACTTCTTTCTTGAACTAAATGTTGTAACTAAATATGGGGCCCTATTTGATGCGAGGTACCCATTAGCTTAATCAAGATTGCTACTCCCCTTTCGGTTGGTGGATGACCATGGCTGGGAAAATGGATCATGCCCACAGCAAATCCAAGATAAGTACAGGTTTCATCAAGTGATATATTTTCATTCTGTGGATAATTTCATTCACCCTTCTTTCGTATAGTTCTAATATTTCAATGGAATATTTAGTTACTAATATTTTAATAGTACAAATTTTGTAGAGTCCTTGTCGGTATGCAGTTTCAGATACCCCGCTCATCCTTGGAAACAAAAGTATTCGGGTTCCATGCCTGTAACCCTATCTATCTCATTCTTTTGTTCTAGAGGAAGGGCATGGTCCCTTTCCAGTCCTTTTATTAACAGTGTAGTTCTGTTTCAGTTTCAGTAATGTTTGATTACGGGTAGTCCATCTTGTGATGGTAATTTCTATCGTTGAAATAGAACACAGTGTGGGATATTTATTGGTTCCAAACACTGGATGAGATATGTAATATATTATTAAAATAATTTTCATGGTTTCCCTCTCACTTTCTGGTAATGGCATATTGGTTATTTCATTGATTTAATATACTAACACCATATTGGTTTCTTCCAAGAAAATGGTTTTGAATTGAATAAAGGTACTCGGCTATTGTCGACTTATATGTATATCTTATCTATAGTTGACTCCAGATAGCATGATGGTAAATAAATTCAATTTTCACTTATACTGTACTCGCGTTAAAGGCTTCCCCTTTTGATTTCTAGGTGATTATGTTGTTATTTACACAGTTATGAATTTATTCAGGAGTATGAATAAATTATGTGAATTTTCGGGATGTCCATTTTTCCTTCGGCCTTTGTGCCTCTCATGATTAGTTCTGGTAACTAAACTGTGTTAACCGATTCACTCCAAATATAATTTCCAACATTCCAATCTATGGCCCCATAGACCAATTCGTCCTATAAATTTTTCACTAAAACACCGGTTGATATTAATATGTGTAAATGTTGTAGGTTTCTATGATAATTCTTGAAATTTGCAAGGTCTCTTCTATAATTTAAATATAGATATATACATAAATCTTAGGAACTTGTAATTATAGTTATCTCATAATAATCATGACTGTTCAGCTGGTAGATGGAAGAAATCTCAGTTAGTTACTCTACTATTCTGCATGCCTTTATATACTAGAAAGTAGGCATATGTCTATACATATACATATATCTACACTATGTAGTTTTCTGTTGGCATTCAATACATATATGACCCCAATCTGCATTACAATTTATTTGTGGGGTTTCAACTACAATGGTTTATCTTACTACAGTAGTAATCCAAATCACAGCACAAATCTTCTATAAGAATTGACTAGGCATATTCGTTCAGCTAGTATACTTATGGGAATTAATGTTCATAAGAGTAATACGATGCAGCAAGGAAAATCCATTCCGAACTAGTATGGAGACATTCTAGAAGTCCCTAAGTTCAATAGGATGCATTCAATCTTTCATCCTTAATATTATTTCTAGTTAGAATTAATAGACGCATTCTATCAAGTATTTAACCATATAACATTCAGCAAGAGAAGGGACAAAAATAACATATCTAAAATAATACGCTGAAAGACAAAGGGAACAACCACGTTCCTCCCAACTGTAGAACAGGGCAGCCAATACCACTTGCTCGATTCACCCCCTAGCATGACCATGAATCCATGAGGGCGAACGTGGAAAAACTTCTCCTCAACAATGTCCTACGGGTCCAACATTTTTTCCCTTGCCTCACACTCAAGTATTGTTCATAACAACAAGTAAATCAATAGTCTCCTTCCCTAGAATACTTGGTAGCGTCCTACCTCCTCACATATACTATTTATCGATTTCCCTAGGTCTTTTTCCCTCGCTTGGGAATTTTCACAGCTTTCTAAATCCTTGATTTTCAGGGGCATCCAATGGCCAAATCACTGATTTTCCACTTGTAACAATCATCCTAGAGGTATTTCCATGTTCCCCACTTATGGAGTCATGGTAAGCTAATTTTAACATGGTTGTTCCATTTGTCCTCCTACAATCAATATAAAATATTCTATTTTTATACAAGTGTCATAGTCAATAGTTAGTTGAGTCAAATCATATCTCTACCCAACAGTCATAATAATTAATTAGAATTATCAAATTCGAAATTCAGAATTTCCATACATGGAAAAAAATTTCCAAATTCGAATTTACTAAAAACGGAATAAGTTTCTAGCAATTTCAAATTTCAAAATATTTTATTTTTTGGGGGATGTCACATTCTTTCCCCCTTCAGTAAAAGACTGTCCTCAATGTTCATTCCTTTCTTGGAATAGGATTGGATGAGATTTCTGCAAATCTCTCTCCAACTCCCATGTGGCCTCCTCAGGACTAAAGTGCTTCCATTGCACCTTTACCTGAGCGACGAATCTCTTTCGAAGTGCTATTTCTCTCTGGTCCAGAATGTGCAGGCGTTCCACCTGGACCAAGTTCCAATCAATCATATGAGTAGGGTCATGAATATATATTTTCAACAAAGAAATGTGAAATACATTATGAATTCTTAGATTAGATGGAAGTGCAAGTTGATATGCTATGGGTCCAATTTGAGCTAGTATCTTGAAAGGCCCACAAAAGTTGGGTGCCAAATTGGCATAGTTCCCTAACTTCAATGAGAATTTTCGGGCTTTGACCTTCAAATAAACATGGTCTCCCACTTGAAATTTCATGTGTCTTCTTTTCTGATCTGCATAGCTCTTATGTCTGTCATCTGCTTCTTTAAAGTTTTGTTGTACCTTTCTTACCATGTTCTCCATTTATTGGAGCATATCTGGTCCAACCATGAGCCTATCAGCCAGGTTATCCTAGCTAATTGGATTCGTACACTTTCTGTCGTATAGTATTTAGAAAGGACTCAACTTAGCCGAAGTTTGGTACCCATTGTTATATGCAAATTCTACCAAGTGCAGGTAGTCTTCCCACTTGGTCGGTTTTGTTCTTACATACATACGAAGAATATCCTCTATGATCTAGTTTGCCCTTTCTGTCTGTCAGTCTGTTTGTGGATGATAGCTTGTACTGTAATTCAAGTTAGTGTTTAGCCCTGCAAACAGCTCCTTCCAAAAACTGGATGTAAATTTTACGTCTCTATCTAAAATGAACATTTGAGGAATACCATGCAGTCTAAAAAATTCTTTCATGAATATTTCAGCAATGTTTATAGCTTTCAAAGTAGACTTTACAGGAATAAAGTTTGCAAACTTACTGAGTTTATCAATTAAAACCATGATAGAATCATTTAGTTTCTGAGTTGTAGGCAAACCTATTATAAAGTCCAGTGATATTGTCTCCCATTTCCATTCTGGTACCGGTAATGGCTATAATAGGTTGGTTGGGTGCTGGTGCTCGGCCTTAACCTGCTAACAATCTTGGCACCTAGCCAAGTACTCAGTTGTTTATCCCTTCATATTAGGCTAGTAAAATATTTTTCTAAGTGTTGTTATTGATTTCTGGTAACCTGGATGGAAAGAATATGGTTTCTTATGCACTTCATCTAAAACTGTGAATTTTAACTCTGTTGAATCTGGTATGTAAAGTCTGTTTTTAAATCGTAATAGTCCCTTCTTGTCGATACATAGATCTGTTTTATCTGACTTTGCGATACTATTTTTAAATTCTACCATCATCTTAGTGTAATTTCCTTCGTTAATACCTGTCATCCTTATTCTTTGTTCCATATCACTTTTTTCCCTGCTGATACTTATCTCAAATAACCCATGGAATCTTCTGCTTAAAGCATCTGCGACTTTATTTTCCTTACCATTGATATGTCTGACCTCGAAGTCAAATTCTCTCAAGAAGGCTAGCCATCTTGCTTGTCTTTCATTAAGATCTGGTTGGCTAAACAGATATTCCACCCCGCTATTATCCGTCAATAGTAGAAATTGTATGCCCATTATGTAGTGTCGCCACATTTTTAAGGCGTTTATTACCACTACCAATTCCAAGTCGTTAGTGAGATAATTTCACTCGTGTTCTTTTATTTTATAGGACTCATAACAAATAACATGTCCTTCCTAACTTAGGACACTACCTAGTCCTTCTTTACTTGCATTAACACATATGGTGAAGTCTTTGTTTGGGTCTGCTACGTTCAAAATGGGTGCAGTTGTCAATGATTCCTTCAGTTTGTTAAAACTGTCTTCACACTTCTCTGACCAGTTAAACTTGGTCCCTTTCTTTTGTAATGATGTGATAGGGTAGGCTATTTTGGAAAACCCTTCTATAAACCTACGGTAATATCCAAAGATTCCCATGAGGGACCAGATATCTACTACATCATTGGGTACCAACCATTCCATAATGGATTTTGTCTTCTCCGGGTCTACAACAATGCCTTCTGCTGAAATTACATGTCCTAGATATTGTATTTCTTTTTGATTGAGGTCACACTTGTCAAATTTGGCATACAGTTTGTGTTTCCTCAATGCTTGCAAAACTATACTTAAGTGTTCATCATGTTTGTCCTCCGTTTTTGAATAGACCAGAATATCATCGATAAATACTACCATGAACTTGCCTAAGTATTGACTGAAAATAATGTTCATTAGGCACATAAATGTGGCTGGTGCATTAGTGAGTCAGAAAGGTATGACTACGAACTCGTAATGTCGATATCTTGTCCAAAACGTTGTTTTTTTCATGTCCTCGTCTTTTATCCTAACTTGATGATAATTGGATCGTAAATCCAACTTTGAAAAGATCTCGGGCCCACCTACTTTATCGAACAAATCATTTATCCTTAGTAAGGGGTATTTGTTCTTAATAGTAATTTTGTTCATTTGTCTATAATCAATACATAGTCTTAGAGTATCATCTTTCTTTTTCACAAAGAGGATAGGTGCCCCCCATGGTGAGACACTCAGTCTGATATACTCTTTGTCCAACAATTCCTGTAATTGTATTTTAATTTTGTCAGTTCTGGTAGACTCATTCGGTAGGGTGCTTTTGAGATAGGGGCTAAACCGGGTAGTAGGTCTATGGAGAATTCTATTTCCCTTCTAGGAGGTAATTCTGGTATCTCATCCACAAACATGTCTCTAAATTCATGTAGGATAGCAAAGTCTTCTAACTTTGGCTTATCTTCTTTTTCTAATAGATTCATGACTTGGATGGCATAAACTTGACATCACTTTCTAATACTTTTCTTGAGTTGCATCGCTGAAACTTGTCTGACTGATACATGTTTTGGTATGCCTTGGGCTGTTATAAAAATGTTGAAATCATATTTATAACTAAGTATCTTTGTATAACAGTCTAGTATTGCTTTGTGTTGTTCCAACCAATCCATCCTAATAATCATATTGTAAGATCCCAGTGATAGGATGTTCAGATTGGTCCTTATATTTTGACCATCTAAGATGAACTGAAAATAAGAAATAAAGTCAACTACTTTCCTTTTAGTACTTGTTGCTAGTTGTACAAGCCATGATTTTCCGTGCTTCAGTTTCTTAAGTTTGTTTAACTCTACTACATTAGCAGTAATATAAATTAACATAGCTTCACGGTCAATTAAAACACAAATTCGAGAGTCATTGATTTTACCTTTGATTTCTACCACCAAGGGCTGGTGGTCTGCTTGTCAACCATCTATGGCTACATTTATCCGATGCAGGCTTCTGCCCATGTCTCCCACTGTTGAGGCTTCCTGTAAATTATGAACAATATTTTTGTTTGCTAAAATTAAACGTGGATAGTTCCTCCTTAGATGAGGCTCTCCACATTCCCAACACTTTAACGGCACGTAGGAGTTGTCCCAAACTTATTCATTCCTAGGTTTACCAGTTTACCGTTTCCTTGCATATTCGATTGATTGTAGTGAAAATCCTTTCTTGGAAAAAAATGTGTTGCATTTCGATAAGGAGTTGGTTGGTATCCCTTGTCCCACTGGTTCATTCGATCTTGCTTCTTATCCTTCCAGGATTTGGGAAACTCTACCTGTTGTTTATACTGGTCATAGCACATTCGTGCTTTCCTGAATACCTCACTCAAGGATTTGGGGTTGTCAAACTCAATTCTGTCCCTCTAGGACTGTGGTAAACAGCTTAAGAGTCGCTAGATTTTTACCTTATCCTCCCAGATGTACGGTACGAACCTTATTAGTTCCAAAAATTTATTTATAAGGTCCTCCATAATATATTTCAGAAAGGTATTATTTCTTGAAATATTTCTTAAATTCGGACCATTCCAACTGTTTCTCCTTTAGGCCCTTCGCCAATTTCAGGTCTTTCCGCCAAATGATGGCCTTCCCCTTCAGATTGTAGATGGCCATTGTGGCCTTCATGTTGTTGGAATAGTTGTATATTTGGAAGTACTTTTTGATGTCCAACAACCACGCCTTAGCTTCTTCTCCTATCATGGATTCTCCATCAAAGGTAACTGGTTTAATCTTTTTAAATTCTTTTTCAAGGTGGTCTATTTGTTTTCTTTTTCTGTCTAGTTTAGTTTTGTCTTCAGCTAAAGGTGTCCCTTCAGATGAAGTGTCTCTTTTTTTTGTTTCTAGCCGATATTTCTTCGAGGACCTTTTGTTGACCTCTTTGTCATGGTTATCGTCTTTTGTGCTTTTCTTGGTTACTATACTATGCAACAAGACTTTTTTTATCTCTTGTTGTTCCTACTGTGCTTTCTTCAATTTTTCATTGTCGACATTGAAAATCTGTAGTTCAACAATAGGATTCCTTATTGTTTCCAACACCTCCGTGGGTGAGCTTCCATCACTGTTTTGTCTTGGATCTCCAGGATGACCTTGATGCGGATTTCCTTCCATCCTGATTTATACACCCTCTTGAGCTGCCATAATTAACACAAAACAAAAAGGGCTTTTTGTTTGTAACCATAAGATTTATTAGTTTTACATAAATCAGAATATATACTGAGAAACTAATGTGGCCCTGTTCAGACCCAGTGTTGTAAATTTTTTCTCTGATACCATATGTAATGTATCTCAAAAACTATCTAAAAAAAAATAAAAAATCCATTTGTACATTTATTCTTGAATAACTTCGATAATCAAGAAAGGTAGGATTTCTATTATAATGCTTGATTCTAAGAGTTTTTTAGAGTCCTTACTATCGTCGACTGTCATTACCACTCAACTTAAAGTTTTCAAACCGACGATATAAGAGGTTCTTACTCCACATTTCAATGTTTATTTAAAGTCCTGTAACTATAATTACTTTCCTATCTGTTTGTACCTATAACCATTACCATAGGCTTATAATACAACAAATTTGGGGTTTATGGCCTAAGAATTACGTGTTAGACCATACACATAAACCATTACCATAGATTTACAATACATACAACTTAGGTAAAAGATTGAGCGTTAGAGTATACTCTTCTGCGAAAAGTTTAATATAAGCAGGCCCCTTTATTTTAAAGTATTTGGATATAGGATAGTGGTTAGGTAATGCCTTTCGGTTAAACTTTGAGTATGAATATGTTATATCATTGTACCATGCTAGTAAATCCCATTCGTCTCCACCTGTCCGAACGTAGTGTCAACTGTACAATATATTAACTCCATTTATTGTGATTAGGGGTTAAAGATTTCCATGAGTCACACCGATGCTTCCTTAATCCATGGCTCATTGAATACCAAAGGAGGGTTAGGTCTGATATGTACTTAATCCTGACCAGGGAATTAAAGGTGGTATCGTACATGCTACAATCAAGGCCATCACTTGACCTATTACCCAATGTGGACGTGCCAAGTTGATATCATCACCTGGTCATTCGTAGCTGCAGACCTTATTCTCAGAGGAAGGAGTTCGCTAGGTTAATGGATTTTTGTTGTGGGGAGGTTCTTCAGAAGTCTATATTTGTGTCTTTGATTTCTTGGCCAAGGGAAACAACGGTGAGGATTTTCTCATAGTGGAGGCAGCATCACTATCTAACCCACTTGTAAGTTTTCTAATTATTTCTACATCTCTAGTCATATATTTGTGGCTGAGTTCTCTTTCTCTTGCTGCCACTATGGATAACCTACGTGTCGTAGTAATTATACTATCTGTAAGTGGTTATTCTCTCATTCCCAAATCTCCAGGAAGGCCCTAGAAGTTCCTCCCCTCTGCTAAGTAGTTTTATTACCGCGTTCTTATCTATTCTGTAAATTTCGAAAGGGCTTGATAACTCGTTCCTTTGTTTTCTTGGTACTTCGCAAGTAGATTGCCTCTAGGGAATGATGTTCCTGCTCTACTTCACTATCATGTATCATCATCTGGTATTGATTTTTTGTTGGATCTTTTCCGGATTCCATTCTAGAAGTTAAGTTTATCAGGGTGAGAGCGTTGCATTGTAATTGCAGTATTTCCTTGTTCATATTAAATAAATTTGATTTTTTTCATAGTCTCTAAATTCTCGTTGTGGATGGTTATACTCCAATTAGTATCTGAATGATGTTTTACTCGATCCAAATCCTCTCATATTCCTCAAAGATCCCTTTCTTTTGTATACCATCCTTGCGAATAACCCGTAACCCCAAAGACAAAGTCCCTGAAAGGATCTTTCATAATTTTTTTATTTTTTTTTTTTCAAATATTGATTTAATGGTACCTCTCAGGTTCAAAAGATTTATATCATGTAACTAGTAAATATTTACGGGTTCTGTATTAACTTACCGTGGTCTATCAATAGGCTAAATCATTCTATGTTACCTTAATCCTTTCTTTGTAAATTTTAAAAGAAATGGATTCCTGTGTCCAACATTCATATCAACTGTATTTCAATTTTATCTCCTTAGAAAGATTTCGTCTTGTATATTATATGTATATTCTATGTACCTCAGAGTATAATCATTCACTATTTAATGTGTCTGGAATCGGTACTGGAACTACTGTTATATTTATGAAAACCATAGTTTCTTGTATAACTTCTTTCTTGAACTGAATGCTGTAACTAAAGATTGGGCTTATTTGATGGGAGGTACCCATCATCTTAATCAACCTCGCTCCTCGACTTTTAGTTGGTGGACGACGATAGCTGGGAAAATAGAGCATCCACATAGAAAATCTAGGATAAGTACAGGTTCTGTCAAGTGATATATTTCCATTTTGTGGATAATTTCATTCACCCTTCTTTCGTATAATTCTAATATTTCAATGGAATATTTAGTTACTAATATTTTAATGGTACAAATTTTGCAGAGTCCTCATAAGTATGCAGTTTCAGATACCCTACCCATCCTTGGCGACAAAGGTATTCAGGTTCCATTCCCATAACCCTCTCTTTCTCATTCTTTTGTTCTAGAGGAAGGGCACGGTCCCTTTCCAGTCCTTTTATTAACTGTGTAGTTCTGTTATGGTTTCGACACTGTTTGATTAAGGGTACCCCATCTTGTGATGGTAATTTCTATCGTTGAAATAGAACAAAGTATGGGATATTTATTGGTTCCCAAAACCGGATTAGATATGTAATATATTCTTAAAAGAATTTTCATAGTTTCCCTCTCGCTCTCTTGTAATGGCATACTGGTTATTTCATTGATTTCATATACTAACGCCATATTGGTTTCTTGCAAGAAAATGATTTTGAATTGAATAAAGGTACTCGAATATTGCCAACTTATATGTATGTCTTATCTATAGTTGACTCCAGATAGCATGATGGTAAATAAATTCAATTTTCACTTATACTGTACTCACGTTAAAGTATTCCCCTTTTGATTTCTAGGTGATTATGTTGTTATTTACACAGTTATGAATTTATTCAGGAGTATGAATAAATTATGTTAATTTTCTAGATGTCCATTTTTCCTTGGGCCTTTGTGCCTCTGGTGATTAGTTCTGGTAACTAAATTGTGTTAACTGATTCACTCCAAATATAATTTCCAACATTCCAATCTGTGGCCCCATAGACCAATTCGTCCTATAACTTTTTCATTAAAACACCGGTTGATATAAACATGTGTAAATGTTGTAGGTTTCTATGATAATTCTTGAAATTTGCAAGGTCTCTTCTATAATTCAAATATAGATATATACATAAATCTTAGGCACTTGTAATTATATTTATCTCCTAATAATCATGACTGTTCAGTTGGTACATGGAAGAAATCTCAGTTAATTACTCTACTATTGTGCATGCCTTTATATACTAGAAAGTAGGCATACGTCTATACATATACATATATCTACACTATGTAGTTTTCCATTGGCATTAAATACGTATATGACCCCAATCTGCATTACAATTTATTTGTGGGGTTTCAACTACAATGTTTTATCTTACTACAGTAGTAATCCAAATCACAGCACAAATCTTCTATAAGAATTGACCAGGCATATCTTTTCAACTAGTATACTTATGGGAATTAATCTTCATAAGAGTAATACGATGCAGCAAGGAAAATCCATTCTGAACTAGTATGGAGACATTCTAGAAGTCCCTAAGTTCAATAGGATGCATTCAATCTTTCATCTTTAATATTATTTCTAGTTGTAATTAATAGATGCATTCTATCAAGTATTTAACCATATAACATTCAGTGAGAGAAGGGATAAAAATAACATATCTAAAATAATACGCTGAAAGACAAAGGGAACAACCACGTTCTTCCTAATCATAGAACAGGACAGCGTAAACCACTTGCCCGATTCACCCCCTAGCCTGACCATGAATCCATGAGGGTGAACATGGAAAAACTTCTCCTCAGCAATGTCCTACAGCTCCAACAGTTTTTCCCTTGCCTCACACTCAAGTATTGTTCATAACAACAAGTAAATCAATAGTCTTTTTCCCTAGCATACTTGACAGTGTCTTGCCTCCTCACATATACTATTTATCAATTTTCCTAGGTCTTTTTCCCTCCCTTGGGAATTTTCGTTGCTTTCTAAATCCTTGATTTTCAGGGGTAGCCAATGGCCAAATCACTGATTTTCCACTTGTAACAATCAGCCTAGAGGTAGTTCCAACATGTGCCCCACAAATGGAGTCATGGTCAGCTAATTTTAACATGGTTGTTCCATTTGTCCTTCTACAATCAATATAAAATATTATGTTTTTATACAAGTGTCATAGTCAAATAGTTAGTTGATTTAAATCAGATCTCTGCCCAACAGTCATAATAATTAATTAGAATTATTGAATTCGAAATTCAGAATTGCCATACATGCAAATTTTTTTCCAAATTCGAATTTATTAAAAACGGAATAAGTTTCTAGAAATTTTAAATTTCAAAATATTTTTTTTTTTTTGGGATGTCACATTCTTTCCCCCTTTAGTAAAAGACTGTCCTCAGTGTTCATTCCTTTCTTGGAACAGAATTGGATGAGATTTCCGCAAATCTCCCTCCAACTCCCAAGTGGCCTCCTTAGGAATAAAGTGCTTCCATTGCATCTTTACCTGAGTGGCGACTCTGTTTCGAAGTGCTATTTCTCTCTGGTCTAGAATGCGCAGGTGTTCCACCTGCACCAAGTTCTAATCAATCATATGAGTAGGGTCATCAGCATATATTTTCAACAAAGAAACGTGAAATACATTATGAATTCTTAGATTAGATGGAAGTGCAAGTTGATATCCTCCGGGTCCAATTTGAGCTAGTATCTTGAAGGGCCCACAAAACCTGGGTGCCAACTTGGCACAGTTCCCTAACTTCAATGAGGTTTTTTGGGCTTTGACCTTCAAATAAACATGGTCTCCCACTTGAAATTTCAAGTGTCTTCTTTTTTGATCTGCATAGATCTTATGTTTGTCCTATGCTTCTTTCAAGTTTTTTTGTACCTTTCTTACCATGTTCTCCATTTCTTGGAGCATCTCTGGTCCAACCATGAGTCTATCAGCCAGGTTATCCCAGCTAATTAGAGTTGTACACTTTCTGTCGTACAGTATTTCGAAAGGACTCGACTTAGCCAAAGTTTGGTACCCATTGTTATATGAAAATTCTACCAAGTGCAGGTAGTCTTCCCACTTGGTCAGTTTTGTTCTTACGTACATACGGAGAATATCCTCTATGATTTGGTTTGTCCTTTCCGTCTGTCCATCCGTTCGTGGATGATACCTTGTACTGAAATTCAAGTTAGTTTTTAGCCCTGCAAACAATTCCTTACAAAAACCGGATGTAAATTTTACGTCTCTATCTAAAATCAACATTTGAGGAATACCATGCAGTCTAAAAAATTCTTTGATGAATATTTCAGCAATGTTTATAGCTTTAAAAGTAGACTTTAGAGGAATAAAGTGTGCAAACTTACTGAGTTTATCGATTACAACCATGATAGAATCATTTTGTTTCTGAGTTTTAGGAAAACCTGTTATAAAGTCCAATGATATAGTCTCCCATTTCCATTCTGGTATTGGTAATGGTTGTAATAGGTCGGTTGGGTGTTGGTGCTCGGCCTTAACCTATTGACAATCTTGGCACCTAGCCAAGTACTTAGCTGTTTCTCCCTTCATATTATTCTAGTAAAATAGTTTTCTAAGTGTTGTTATTGTTTTCTAGTAACCTGGATGGCCAGAATACGGTTTCTTATGCACTTCATCTAAAACTATGAATTTTAACTCTGCTAAATCTAGTATGTAAAGTCTGTTTTTAAATCGTAATAGTCCCTTCTTGTCGATACTTAGATCTGGTTTATCTAAGTTTGCGATCCTATTTTGAAATTCTACCATCATCTTAGTGTCATTTCCTTCGTTAATGCCTGCAGTCCTTATTCTTTGTTCCAGATCACTTTCTCCCCTGCTGATATTTATCTCAAATAACCAATGGAATCTTCTGCTTAAAGCATCTGCTACTTTAATTCCTTACCCTTGATATGTCCAACCTCGAAGTAAAATTTTCTCAAGAAGGCTAGCCATCTTGCTTGTCTTGCATTAAGATCTGGTTGGCTAAACAGATATTTCACCCTGCTATTATCCGTCAGTAGTAGAAATTTTTCGCCCATTATGTAATGTCGCCACATTTTTAAGGCGTGTATTACCACTACCAATTCCAAGTCATGAGTGAGATAATTTCACTCGTGTTCTTTTATTTTCCAGGACTCATAACAAATAATGTGTCCTTCCTGACTTAGGACACCACCTAGTCCTTCTTTACTTGCATCAACACATATGGTGAAGTCTTTATCTGGGTCTGCTACCTTCAAAATCGGTGCAGTTGTCAATGATTCCTTCAGTTTGTTAAAACTGTCTTGACACTTCTCTGACCAGTTAAACTTGGTCCCTTTCTTTTGTAATGATGTGATAAGGTAGGATATTTTGGAAAAACCTTCTATAAACCTACGATAATATCTAATGATTCTCATGAATGACTAGATATCTACTACATCCTTAGGTACCAGCCATTCCATAATGGATTTTGTCTTTTCCGGGTCTATGAAAATGCTTTCTGCTGAAATTATATGTCCTAGATATTGTATTTATTTTTGATAGAAGTCACACTTATCAAATTTGGCATACAGTTTGTGTGCCCTCAATGCTTTCAGAACTATACTTAAGTGTTCATCATGTTCCTCCTCCATTTTTTAATAGACTAGAATATCATCGATAAATACTACCATGAACTTGTCTAAGTATTGACTTAAAATACTGTTCATCAGCCACATAAACATGGCTGGTGCGTTAGTGAGTCAGAAAGGTATGACTACGAACTCGTAAAGTCCATATCTTGTCCAAAACACTATTTTTCTCATGTCCTCGTCTTTTATACTAACTTGATGATAACCGGATCGTAAATCCAACTTTGAAAATATATTGGCCCCACCTACTTTATCGAACAGATCATTTATCCTTAGTAAGGGGTATTTGTTCTTAATAGTCATTTTGTTCAGTTGTCTATAATCGATACATAGTCTTAGAGTATCATCTTTATTTTTCACAAAGAGGACTGGTCCCCCCCATGGTGAGACACTCGGTCTGATATACTCTTTGTCCAACAATTCCTATAATTGTATTTTTAATTATGTCAGTTTTGGTAGGCTCATTCAGTAGGGTGCTTTTGAGATAGGGGCTGAACCAGGTAGTAGGTCTATGGAGAAGTCTATTTCTCTTCTAGGAAGTAATTCTAGTATCTCATCCACAAACATGTCTCTAAATTCATGTACGATAGAAAAGTCTTCTAACTTTGGCTTATCTTCCTTTTCTAATAGATTCATCACTTGGATGGCATAAACATGACATCCCTTTCTAATACATTTCTTGAGTTGCATCGCTAAAACTTGTCTGACTGATACAAGTTTTGGTATGCCTTGGGCTATTCTAATAGTGTTGAAATCATCTTTATAGCTAAGTATCTTTGTATAACAGTCTAGTACTTATTTGTGTTGTTCCAACCAATCCATACCAATAATCATATCGTAAGATCCTAGTGGTAGGATGTTCAGATTGGTCCTTATATTTTGACCATCTAAGCTGAACTCAAAATAAGAAATAAAGTCAACTACTTTCCTTTTAGTACCTGTTTCTAGTTGTACAAGCCATGATTTTCCGTGCTTCAGTTTCTTAAGTTTATTTGACTCTACTACATCAGCTGTAATATAACTTAACGTAGCTCCAGGGTCAATTAAAAAACAAATTCGAGTGTCATTGATTTTATCTTCGATTTCTACCACCATGGACTGGTGGTCAGCTTTTCAACCATCTATGGCTACATTTATCCGATGCAGGCTTCTGCCCACGTCTCCCACTGTCGAGGCTTCCTGCAAATTATGAACAACAGTTATGTTTTATGAAATTAAATATTGATAATTCCTCCTTAGATGAGGCTCTCCACATTCCCAACACTTTAATGGATCATAGGAGTTTTCCCCAAACTTATTCATTCTTAGGTTTACCAGTTTACCGTTTCCTTGCGTATTCGGATGATTGGAGTGAAAATCATTTCTTGGAAAAAAGTTTGTTGCATTCGGATAAGGAGTTGGTTAGTATCCCTTCTCCCACTGGTTCATTTGATCTTTCTACTTATCCTTCCAATCTTTGCGAAACTCTACCCGCTGTTTATACTAGTCATAGAACATTCGTGCTTTCCTGAATACCTCACTCAAGGATTTGGGGTTGTCAAACTCAATTCTGTCCCTCTAGGACTATGGTAAAAAACTTAAGAATTGATGGATTTTTACCTTATCCTCTTGGATGTATGGTACGAACCTTATTAGTTCTAGAAATTTATTTATAAGGTCCTCCATCATCATTTGTCTGATTCATAACTCGTAAAATTCTTTCATATTCCTTTCATAATATCTTTCAGAAAGGTATTGTTTCTTGAAATACTTCTTAAAGTCGGACCATTCCAACTATTTCTCCTTTAGGTCCTTGGCCAATTTCAGGTCTTTCCACCAAATGATGGCCTTCCCCTTTAGATTGTAGATGGCCATTGTGACCTTCAGGTTGCTGGAATAGATGTAGATTTGGAAGTATTTTTTGATGTCCAACAACCACGCCTTATCTTCTTCTCCTGTCCTAGATTCTCCATCAAAGGTAACTGGTTTAATCTTTTTAAATTCTCCTTCAAGGTGGTCTACTTGTTTTCTTTTTCTGTCTAGTTTAGTTTTTTCTTCAGTTGAAGGTGTCCCTTCAGATGAACTGTCTTTTTTTTTTTGTTTCCGGCCCATATTTCTTGGAGGCCCTTTTGCTGATATCTTCGTCATGGTTATCATCTTTTGTGCTTTTCATGGTTACTATACTATGGAACATGACTTCATTTATCTCTTGTTGTTCTTGTTGTGCTTTCTTCAATTTTTCATTGTCGTCTTTGAAAATCTGTAGTTCAACAATAGGATTCCTTATTGTTTCCAACACCTCTGTGGGTCAGCCTTCATCTCTGTTATGTCTTGGATCTCTTGGAGGTCCTTGCTGCAGATTTCCTTCCATCCTGATTTCTACACCCTCTTGAGATGCCATAATTAACACAAAACAGAAAGGGCTTTCTATTTGTAACCATAAGATTTATTAGTTTTACATAAATCAGAATATATTCTAAGAAGCTAATGTGGCCCTATTCAGACCCAGTGTTGTAACTTTTTTCTTTGATACCATATGTAATGTATCTCAAAAACTGTCTAAAAAAAAATAAAAAATCTACTTGTACATTTATCCTTGAATAACTTCGATAATCAAGAAAGGTAGGCTTTCTATTATAATGCTTGATTCTAAGAGTTTTCTAGAGTCCTTACTATTGTCGACTGCCATTACCACTCAACTTAAAGTTTTCAAACCGACAATATAAGAAGTGCTTACTCCACATTTCAATGTTTATTTAAAGTCCTGTAACTATAATTACTTTCCTATCTGTTTGTACCTATAACCATTACCATAGGCTTACAATACAATGAATTTGGGGTTTATGGCCTAAGAATCACATGTTAGACCATACACATAAACCATTACCATAGATTTACAATACATACAACTTAGGTAAAAGGTCGAGTGTTAGAGTATACTCTTCTACGAAAAGTTTAATATAAGCAGGCCCCTTTATTTTAAAGTATTTGGATACAGGATAGTCGTTAGGTAAGGCATTCTGTTTAAACTTAGAGTACGAATATGTTATAGCACTCTACCACGCTAGTAAATCCCATTAGGCTCCACCTGTCCGATCGTAGTGTCAATTGTACAATATATTAACTTCATTTACTGTGATTTGGGGTTAAAGGTTTCCATGAGTCACACCGACACTTTCTTAATCCGTGGCTCATTGAATACCAAAGGAGGGTTAGGTCTGATATGTACTTAATCCTAACCAAGGAATTAAATGTGGTAGGGTACATGCTACAGTCAAGTCCATCACTTGACCTATTACCCAATGTGGACATGCCAAGTCGATCTCATCGCCTAGTCATTCGTAGCTGCAGACATTATTCTCCGAGGAAGGAGTTCGCTAGGTTAATGGATTTTTGTTGTAGGGAGGTTCTTCGTAAGTCTATATCTATGTCTCTGATTTCTTGGTGAAGGGAAACAACAGTGAGGATTTTCTCATAGTGGAGGCGGCATCGCTTTCTAACCCACTGGTAAGTTTTCTCATTATTTCTGCATCTCTAGTCATAGATTTGTGCCTGATTTCTCTTTCTCTTGCAACCACTATGATTAACCTACGTGTCGTAGTGATTATAATATCTGTAAGTAGTTATTCTCTCATTCAAAAATCTCCAAGAAGGCCCTAGAAGTTCCTCCCCTCTGCTAAGTAGTTTTATTACCACATTCTTATCTATTCTGTAAATTCTGAAAGGGCTTGATACCTCGTTCCTTTGTTTTCTTGGTGTTTCGCAAGTAGATTGCCTCTAGGGCATGATGTTCCCACTCTAATTCACTATATTGTATCATTTTTTGGTATTGATGTTTTGTGGGATATTTCCCGTATTCCATTCTAGAAGTTAAGTTTATCAAGGTGAGAGCATTTCACTATAATTGCAGTATTTCCTTGTCCATATTAAATAAATTTTATTTATTTTGTAGGCTCTAAATTCCCGTCATGGTTGGTTATACTCCAATTAGTATCTAAATAATGTTCTCCTCGACCCAGATCCTCTCATCTTCCTCAAAGGGCGCTCTCGCTTGTATACCATCCTCGCGAATAACCTGTAACTCCAAAGAGAAAGGCCCTGAAAGGATCTTTCATAATTTTTATTTTTTTTTTCAAATGTTGATTTAATGGTACCTCTCAGGTTCAAAATCTTTATATCATGTAACTAGTAAATATTTACGGGTTCTGTATTGACTTACCATGGTCTATCAATAGGATAAATCATTCTGTGTTACCTTAATCCTTTCTTTGTAAATTTTAAAAGAAACGGATTCATGTGTCTAACATTCATATCAGTTGTATTTCAATTTTATCTCCTTAGAAAGATTTCGTCTAGTATATTATCTGTATCTTGTCCGCACCTTAGAGTATAATCGTTCACTATTTAATGTCTCTGGAATCGGTACTGGAACTACTGTTATATTTATGAAAACCATAGTTACTTGTATAACTTCTTTCTTGAACTAAATGTTGTAACTAAAGATGGGGCCCTATTTGATGCGAGGTACCCATCATCCTAATAAAGCTCGCTCCTTGACTTTCGGTTGATGGATGACCATAGCTGGGAAAATAAAGCATCCACACAGAAAATCCAAGATAAGTATAGGTTCTGTCAAGTGATATATTTCCATTCTCTGGATAATTTCATTCACCCTTATTTCATATAGTTCTAATATTTCAATGGAATATTTAGTTACTAATATTTTATTGGTACAAATTTTGCAGAGTCCTCGTCAGTATGCAGTTTTAGATACCCTGCCTATCCTTGGCGATAAAGGTATTTGGGTTCCATGCCCGTAACCCTCTCTTTCTCATTCTTTTTTTTTAGAGGAAGGGCGTGGTCCCTTTCCAGTCCTTTTATTAACTGTGTAGTTCTGTTATCGTTTCGATACCGTTTGATTAAGGGTAACCCATCTTGTGATGGTAATTTCTATCGTTGAAATAGAACAAAGTATGGGATATTTATTGGTTCCCAAAACTGGATGAGATATGTAATATATTCTTAAAAGAATTTTTAGGGTTTCCCTCTGAGTTTCTTGTAATGGCATACTGGTTATTTCATTGATTTAATATACTAACACCATATTGGTTTCTTCCAAGAAAATGATTTTGAATTGAATAAAGGTACTCGGCTATTGCCGACTTGTATGTATATGTTATCTATAGTTGACTCCAGATAGCATGATGGTAAATAAATTCAATTTGCACTTATACTGTACTCACATTAAAGTCTTCCCCTTTTGATTTCTTGGTGATTATGTTGTTATTTTCAAAGTTATGAATTTATTCAGGAGTATGAATAAATTATGTGAATTTTTGGGATGTCCCTTTTTCCATGGGCCTTTGTGTGTCTCGTGATTAGTTCTGGTAACTAAATTGTGTTAGCTGATTCACTCCAAATATAATTTCCAACATTCAAATTTGTGGTCTCATAGACCAATTTGTCCTATAACTTTTTCATTAAAACACCAGTTGATCTAAAGATGTGTAAATGTTATAGGTTTCTATGATAATTATTGAAATTTGAAAGGTCTCTTTTGTAATTTAAATATAGATATATATATATATATAAATCTTAAGCACTTGTAATTATAGCTATCTCCTAATAATCATGACTGTTCAGCTGATACATGGAAGAAATATCATTTAATTACTCTACTATTCTGCATGCCTTTATATACTAGAAAGTAGGCATATGTCTATACATATACATATATCTACACGATGTAGTTTTCCATTGGCATTCAATACGTAGATGACCCCAATCTGCATTACAAACTATTTGTGGGGTTTCAACTACAATGTTTTATCTTACTACAGTAGTAATCCAAATCACAACACAAATCTTCTATAAGAATTGACTAGGCATATCCTTTTAGCTAGTATACTTATGGGAATTAGTGTTCATAACAGTGATAAGATGCAGCAAGGAAAATCCATTCCAAACTAGTATGGATACATTCTAGTAGCCCTAAGTTCAATAGGATGCTTTCGATCTTTCATCCTTAATATTATATCTAGTTAGAATTAACATATGCATTCTATCAAGTATTTAACCATATAACATTCAACAAGAGAAGGGACAAAAATAATATATATGAAATAATACACTGAAAAAAAAAAGGGAGTATCCACGTTCCTCCCAACCATAGAATAGGGCAGCGAAAACCACTTGCCCGATTCACCCCCTAGCCTGACCATGAATCCATGAGGGAGAACATGGAAAAATTTCTCCTCAGCAATGTCCTACAGCTCCAATAGTTTTTCCCTTGCCTCACACTCAAGTAGTGTTAATAACGACAAGTAAATCATTAGTCTCCTTCCCTAGCATACTTCGCAGCGTCCTGCCTCCTCACATATGCTATTTATCAATTTTCCTAGGTCTTTTTCCCTCCCTTGGGAATTTTCCCAGCTTTCTAAATCCCTGATTTTCACGGGCTGCAAACGGAAAAATCACTGATTTGCCACTTGTAACAATTAGCCTAGAGGTAGTTCCAACATGTTCCCCACTTATGGAGTCATGGTAAGCTGATTTTAACATGGTTGTTCTATTTGTCCTCCTACAATCAATATAAAACATTATGTTTTTACACAAGTGTCATAGTCAAATAGTTAGTTGAGTCAAATCAGATCTCTTCCCAACAGTCATAATAATTAATTACAATTATCAAATTCGAAATTCGAAATTGCCATAAATGGAAAAAAATTTCCAAATTCGAATTTACTAAAAATGGAATAAGTTTCCAACAATTTTAAATTTCAAAATATTTTATTTTTGGGGGGATGCCACATCATTTCCCCCTTCAGTAAACCACTGTCCTCAGTGTTCGTTCCTTTCTTGGAACAATATTGGATGATATTTCCACAAATCTCCCTCCAACTCCCAAGTGGCCTCCTTAGGACAAAAGTGCTTCCATTGCACCTTTACCTGAGCAATGACTCTATTCTGAAGTGTTATTTCTCTCTAGTCTAGAATGCGCAGGGTTTCCACCTAGAACTCATCTTCGGGTTCCACCTACACCAAGTTTCAATCAATCATATGAGTAGTGTCATGAATATATCTTTTCAACAAAGAAACATGAAATACATTATGAATTCTTAGATTCGCTGGATGTGTAGGTTGATATGCTACGGGTCCAATTTGAGCTAGTATCTTGAAGGGCCCACAAAACCTGGGAGCCTACTTGGCACATTTCCCTAACTTCAACGATCTTTTTTCTGCTTTGACCTTCAAATAAACATGGTCTCCCACTTGAAATTCCAAGTGTCTTCTTTTCTGATTTGCATAGCTCTTCTGTCTATCCTATGCTTCTTTCAAATTTTGTTGTACCTTTATTACCATGTTCTCCATTTCTTGGAGCATCTCTGGTCCAACCATGAGTTTGTCAGCCAGGTTATCCCAGCTAATTGGAGTCGTACCCTTTCTGTCATACAGTATTTCGAAAGGACTTAACTTAGCCAAAGTTTGGTACCCATTGCTATATGCAAATTCTACCAAGTGCAGGTAGTCTTCCCACTTGGTTGGTTTTGTTCTTACGTACATGCAGAGCATGTCCTCTATGATTTGGTTTTTCCTTTCGGTATGTCCATCCATTTGTGGATGATAGCTCATATTGAAATTCAAGTTAGTGTTTAGACCTACAAACAATTACTTCCAAAAAGAGGATGTAAATTCTACGTCTCTATCTAAAATCACCATTTTAGGAATACCATGCAGTCTAAAAATTTCTTTCATGAATATTTAAACAATGTTTATAGCTTTAAAAGTAGATTTTACAGGAATAAAGTGTGCAGAATTAATGAGTTTATTGATTACAACCATGATAGAATCATTTTGTTTCTGAGTTTTAGGCAAACCTATTATAAAGTCCAGTGATATAGTCTCCCATTTCCATTCTGGTACCAATAATGGCTGTAATAGGTTAGTTGGGTGCTGGTGCTCGGCCTTAACATTTTGAAAATCTTGGCACCTAGCCAAGTACTCTATTGTTTCTTCCTTCATATTAGGCCAGTAAAATAGTTTTCTAAGTGTTGTTATTGTTTTCTAGTAACCTGGATGGCAAAAATATGGTTTCTTATGCACTTAGTCTAAAATTGTGAGTTTTAACTCTGTTGAATATGGTATGTAAATTGTATTTTTAAATCGTAATAGTCCCTTCTTTTCGATACTTAGATATGGTTTATCTGAGTTTGTGATAGTATTTTGAAATTCTACCATCATCTTAGTGTAATTTTTGTCGTCAATACTTGTCGTCCTTATTCTTTGTTCCAGATCACTTTCTGCCCTGCTGATATTTATCTCAAATAACGCATGGACTCTTATGCTTAAAGCATCTACTAATTCATTTTCCTTACCCTTGATTGGTCTGACATCTAATTCAAATTCTCTCAAGAAGGTTAGCCATCTTTCTTGTCTTGCATTAAGATCTGGTTGGCTAAATAGATATTTCACCCTGCTATTATCCGTCAATAGTAGAAATTTTATGCCCATTATGTAGTGTCGCCACATTTTTAAGGCATGTATTACCACTGCCAATTCCAAGTCATGAGTGACATAATTTTTCTCGTTTTATTTTAATTTATGGGACTCATAACAAATAACGTGTCATTCCCGAGTTAGGACACCACCTAGTCCTTCTTTACTTGAATCAACACATACGGTGAAGTCTTTATCTGGGTCTGCTACCTTCAAAATGGGTGTAGTTGTCAACGATTCATTTAGTTTGTTAAAACTGTCTTGACACTTCTCTGACCAGTTAAACTTGGTCCCTTTATTTTTTAATGACGTGATAGGGTAGGCTATTATGGAAAACCCTTCTATAAACCTACGGTAATATCTAGTGATTCCCATGAATGACCGGATATCTGCTACATCCTCAGGTATAGACCATTCCATAATGGATTTTGTCTTCTCCAGGTCTACGACAATGTCTTCTGCTGAAATTACATGTCAGAGATATTGTATTTCTTTTTGATAGAAGTCACACTTGTCAAATTTGGCGCACAGTTTGTGTTTCCTCAACATTTGCAGAACTATACTTAAGTGTTCATCATGTTCCTCCTTTGATTTTGAATAGACCAGAATATCATCGATAAATACTACCATGAAGTTGTCTAAGTATTGACTAAAAATAATGTTCATCAGGTACATAAATGTGGTTGGTCGTTAGTGAGTCCAAAAGGTATGACTACGAACTCGTAATGTCCATATCTTGTCTGAAACATTGTTTTTCTTATGTCCTCATCTTTTATCCTAACTTGATGATAACCGGATCGTAAATCCAACTTTGAAAAGATCTTACCCCACCTACTTGATCGAACAAATCATTTATCCTTGGTAAGGGTAATAGTAATTTTTTTCAACTGTCTATAATCGATACATAGTCTTAGAGTACCATCTTTCTTTTTCACAAAGAGGACTGGTGCCCCCCATGGTGAGACACTCGATCTGATATACTGTTTGTACAACAATTCCTGTAATTGTATTTTTAATTATGTCAGTTCTGGTAGACTCATTCGGTGGGGTTCTTTTGAGATAGGGGATGAATTGGGTAGTAGGTCTATGGAGAAGTCTATTTCCCTTCTAGGACATAATTCTAGTATCTCATCCACAAACATGTCTCTAAATTCACGTAGGACAGCAAAGTCTTATAACTTTAGCGTATCTTCTTTTTCTAATAGATTCGTCACTTGGATGGCATAAACTTGACATCCCTTTCTAATACATTTCTTGAGTTGCATCACTGAAACTTGTCTGAATGATACATGTTTTGGTATGCCTTGGGTTGTTCTAACAGTGCCAAAATCATCTTTATAGCTAAGTATCTTTGTGTAACAGTCCAATACTTCTTTGTGTTCTTCCAACCAATCCATCCCGATAATCATATTGTAAGATCCTAGTGGTAGGATGTTCAAATTGGTCCTTATATTTTGACCATCTAAGTTGAACTCATAATCAGAAATAAAGTCAACTACTTTCCTTTTAGTACCTGTTGCTAGTTGTACAAGCCATGATTTTGTGTGCTTCAATTTCTTAAGTTTATTTGACTCTACTACATCAGGAGTAATATAACTTAACGTAGATCTAGGGTCAATTAAAACACAAATTCGAGTGTCATTGATTTTACCTTCGATTTCTACCATAAAGGACTAGTGGTTAGCTTTTTGACCATCTATGGCTGCATTTATCTGATGCAAGCTTCTGCCCACGTCTTCCATTGTCTAGGCTTCCTACAAATTATGAACAAAAGTTATGTTTGCTGAAATTAAACATGGACAGTTCCTCCTTAGATGAGACTGTCCACATTCCCAACACTATAATGGCTCGTGGGAGTTGTCCCCAATCTTATTCATTCCTAGGTTTACCAGTTTACCGTTGCCTTTCGTATTCAGATGATTGGAGTGAAAATCCTTTCTTGGAAAAAACTTTGCTGCATTCCGATAAAGAGCTGGCTGGTATCCCTTTTTCTACTAGTTCATTCGATATTGCTTCTTATCCTTCTACGCTTTCAGAAACTCTACTCGCTATTTATACTGGTCATATCACATTCGTGCTTTCTTGAATACCTCACTGAAGGATTTGGGGTTTTCAAACTCAATTCTGTCCCTCTAGGACTGTGGTAAACAACTTAAGAATCGCTGGATTTTTACCTTATCCTCCCGGATGTACGATATGAACCTCAGTAGTTCCAGAAATTTATTTATAACGTCCTCCATTGTCATCTGTTTGAGTCATAACTCATAAAATTCTTTTGTCTTCCTTTCATAATAGCTTTCAGAAAGGTATTGTTTCTTGAAATACTTCTTAAAGTCGGACCATTCCAATGATTTCTCCTTTAGGCCCTTGGCCAATTTTAGGTCCTGCCACCAAATGATGGCCTTCCCCTTCAGATTGTAGATGGCCATTCTGACCTTCATGTTGCTAGAATAGTTGTAGATCGGGAAGTATTTTTTGATGTCCAACAACCACGCCTCAGCTTCTTCTCCTGTCCTAGATTCTCCATCAAAGGTAGCTGGTTTAATCTTTTTAAATTCTCCTTCAAGGTGGTCTACTTGTTTTCTTTTTCTGTCTGGTTTAGTTTTGTCTTCAGCTGAAGGTGTCCCTTCAGATGAACTGTCTTTTTTTTTTTGTTTCTGGCCTAGAGTTCTTGGAGGCCCTTTTGTTGACCTCTTCATCATGGTTATCGTCTTTTGTGCTTTTCTTGGTTACTATACTACACAATAGGACTTCATTTATCTCTTGTTGTTCCTGCTATGCTTTCTTCAATTTTTCATTGTTGGCTTTGAAAATCTACAATTCAACAATAAGATTCCTCATTGTTTCCAGCACCTCTGTGGGTGAGCTTCCATCTATGTTCTGTCTTGGATCTCCAGGAGGTCCTTGCTATGGATTTCCTTCCATCGTGATTTCTACACCCTCCTGAGTTGCCATAATTAAAACAAAAAGGAAAGGGCTTTCTATTTGTAACCATAAGATTTATTAGTTTTACATAAATTAGAATATATACTAAGCAACTAATGTGGCCCTTTTCAGTCCCAATGTTCCAACTTTTTTCTCTGATACCATATGTAATGTATCTCAAAAACTGTCTAAAAAAAATAAATTTCTATTTGCACATTTATCCTTGAATAACTTCGATAATCAAGAAAGGTAGGCTTTCTATTATAATGATTGATTCTTAAAGTTTTCTAGAGTCCTTACTGTTGTCGACTTTCATTACCACTCAACTTAAATTTTTCAAACCAACAAATAAGAAGTGCTTACTCAACATCTCAATGTTTATTTAAAGTCCTGTAACTATAATTACTTTCCTATCTATTTGTACCTATAACCATTACCATAAACTTATAATACAATGACTTTGGGGTATATGTCCTAAGACTTACACGTTAGACCATACACATAAACCATTACCATAGATTTATAGTACATACGACTTAGGTAAAAGGTCAAGTGTTGGAGTATACTCTTCTGTGAAAAGTTTAATATAAGAAGGCCCCTTTAGTTTAAAGTATTTGGATACAAGATAGTGGTTAGGTAAGGCCTTCATATTAAACTTTGAGTACGAATATTTTATAGCACTCTGCCACACTAGTAAATCCCATTCGGCTCAACCTGTCCAAACGTAGTGTCAAATGTACAATATATTAACTACATTTATTGTGATTTGGGGTTAAAGTTTCTGATGACTCACATCGATGCTTCCTTAATTCATGGATCATTGAATATCAAAGGAGGGTTAGGTTTGATATGTACTTAATCCTGTCCAGGGAATTAAAGGGGGTAGGGTACATGCTACAGTCGAGGTCATCACCTAACCTATTACCCAATGTGGACGTTCCAAGTTGATCTCATCACCTCATCATTCATACCCACAGACTAATCCAGGTGGATATTGGTGGCCACCTGCCTATTCCACTTGGACCCACACCATTGCTTCTTTCAGTTTTTCAGTTTCCTTAATTGTAGCACAAGCTACTATTTTTAGCTGTTCTTCAGGTCCTGAACTTTCGGAGCTGTTTTGAGGCCCTGAACGACGTCTTTTGGGCATGAATGCCATGACGAATATGAGTCCGTCCAGACTCAATATTCGCTATCAATAGTGTAGTCCTTGGATAGATATTTCTAATGATGTATCATGTGCATCAAACAGAGATAGTATTCCAAAGTTACGACCCTGGAAAATTGATGTACCAATTTACCCCAACGGGGCCCATATTCTAGCGTTTCATCTCCTAGGGTTAGGTTTTTGGATGTTTAGGGTTTTCCATTGTTTCTCAGTAATATATAGGCCTTTGAGCCTCATTGTAACAAGCATTTCAGAGGTTAGTAGCCACCACAACTCTTCTTAGAGATAAGCTACCAACGCCCTAGCTAGTTTATTTCCATTCTGTCTGTAAGCATTTTTCAGTCATTTGTTATTAATGAAATGAAGTCTTATTTCCATTGCATCTATGCATTTATGTGTATTTCTATATTTGATTATGTTCCTACATAAATATGGATCAGTGGTATCAGAGCGGCCTGCTCGTTCTCGATCTTTCTTTGCATGTCCCCAATGAGGTCGAGGTATAAGCAGTTGGGGCTCAATCTGGTTGAACCTTTGAAAGATCAGTCTCGCAAACCCTGACGACCACCCATGCGAGAAGAAAAGAAAGATGATGGAGCAAGAGATCCTGTCAAAATGTTGCTCGAGGAGGGCCTTGAGAAACAAAGGAACGTGATGATGGACAATTTTTCCCAGATTCTTCAACGGATTCCCACTAGCAGCACATCGACATCCAAAAACCACTCTAGAGGTGCCACTCCTTTTAAGGTACAAGTAAAATTTCACATTCCCATATTTGAGGGCCAAATAGATGAAGATTTCATAGATAGATGGTTGAATCTGTTAGAAGGGTATTTCTCGGTTCATGAATTTTCTGATGGAGAAAGGATTATTTTCGCACTCCTCAAAGCCGCCCCCCATGTCAAGCACTTGTGGGAAACCTACTTGGAGCAACAGGACAATGGGGAAGCCTCTCTATTCTTGGCCACACCCACTTGGAATTCTTTCCGAGATGCCATCAAGGAACAATATTATCCCATAGGGAGCTATGAGGACAAATACATACAATGGACTACGCTGCAGCAGTAAAGGGACCAAGATGTTCATGAGATGACGAATTTGTTTCATACCCTACGCACAAAGTTGGGTATCAAAGATTCAGAAAAACATTTGGTGTTAAAGTAATGTAGTTGTCTGCACAGATACATTCAGGAGGAAATGGATTTCCTCAACATCTCCTATCTTGGTGTGGAGTACCGATATGCTACCAAGATTGAGCAGAAGTTCAAATAGAAAAAGCGAGACTTTGGGTCTGTGAATTAGAAGCAAGAGAAAGGTACCCCCAAACTATAGAAGAAAGGACCAAGTCAAGGCAAAGCATATTAGGATAACCCGCCAAATCCACAAGAAAAGAACAACACCACGAAGCCAAAAAAAATACACAGGGAGGTGGTGTGAATTCCATAAGAGATCCACTCACAACACAAGTGAGTGTCGGGCTAAGCAGTCACTGGTATCCGAGTTGAAGGCTTTTGAGTCATATGCATGCTCTGACTCTGAATCTAAACCCAACAAGGGGAATTATAGGGGGAATCATATTATTGATGCAGAGCCTAATGCCACTGTTGCCAACACAAGGATCCAGAAGGAGGAACCAGAAGATCCAGAGGAGGCAGAGCATCTCTTCCATTCCAAGATGTGGGTAAAGGGTTCCCCGTTGCAGTTCATTATCGAAAGCGGGAGCCAAAAGAACCTCATATCAGTAGAGGTCATGAAGCAACTGGGATTTCCAACCACAACACACCCACAACCATACACCATTAGGTGGTTGCACCAAGGATGGGACCTCTGCGTCAGCCAACAATGTCACCTTCCCTACAACATCAAGCCCTCCATGGATGAGGTATTATGTGACATTGCTCCTCTTGATGTTTTTGATGTATTATTAGGCCAACCATACTTATTAAAGTGACATGCTATGTATGAATCTAGGCCTCGTGATTTTATTATCACCTTGGGTGATAAGCTATACACGATACCGAAGATAGCACCGCCTACCACCATCTCTTTGGTTACTGCAAAACAATGCAGTAAGCTCATTTCCAAAACTAGGAAGTTTGTTTTCCTGATGATCTTCCCTTAGTGAAAGAGTAAGACTGTGGCCATGACCTCGAGACAGGGCCCCGCTGCATGAAAACAAAATATGGATAAGGTCATGGAGGAGTACGAGGACATCTTCACCTCCTCCACAAGGATGCCTCTACACTGCCAGGTCAAGCACCCCATCGATCTGACCCTAGGTGTGTCACTGCCCAATGGACCCATCTATCAATGCTCTGTTATGGAGAACGATGAAATCAAGAGGCAGATTCAGGAACTGTTGTAGAAAGGTCACATCCGACTCAGTTCATCACCCTGTGGTAGCCTGATCGTGTTGGTGTAGAAGAAGGATGGGACTTGGAGACTTTGCATTGACTATCGGGAACTGAACAAGATCATTGTTTGCAATAGGTATCCAATCCCATGGATTGATGACCTTCTGGACCAACTCAAGGGGGAGAAATATTTCAGTAGGATCGACTTGAAGTCGGGGTATCACCAGGTAGAAATCGAACCCTCTAATGTGTGGAAGATTGCCTTCAGCTCCAAGGAGGACCTTTTTGAATGGTGGTTCATGCCATTTGGGTTGATGAATACCCCTACAACCTTCATGACGATAATGGATGACATCCTACAACCATTCACCAACTCATTTGTAGTGGTGTACTTGGATGACATTATGATCTTTAGCCAGACCTGGGAAGAGAACCTCCACCACATCCGAGAGGTCCTCCAAACACTGCAACAACACAAGTTGTGTGCCAATTTGGAGAAATGCACTTTTGGCATGACCCAGGTTCAATATTTGGGATACATTATTGATGAGTGAGGGGTGCATGTGGATCCAACAAAGATCCAAGTCATTCGGGATTGTCCAGCCCCAACCAACCTAACAGAGCTCCATAGATTTTTAGGTCTTGCCAATTTCTACCGTAGGTTTGTGATGGGATTATCTCATATCACTTGGCCCTTGAGTCAAGTCACCAAGGGAGGAGATAAAGAAAAATTCTTTTGGTCTGAATCTCAACAGAAGGTGTTCGGGGAGTTAAAGCACCGCCTCTTCTCTACACCAGTGCTCACATTACCAGACTTGCAACAACCATTTGAGATCGAGACAGATGCCTCTGACTATGCCATTGGGGGATTACTTACTCAACATGGGCATCCAGTGGCATATCACAGTGAGACAGTTTCTAACATAGTCCAAAAGTATCCCACTTATGACAAAGAAATGTATTCCATCATGCAGGCTTGTCGGTAATGGAAGCATTACATTTTTGGAAAGGAAACAGTCATCCACATAGACCACTAACCCCTGCAGTTCATACATACACAAGGGAAGTTGCCGAACGATTGCAATCAGAAGTGGTCCACATACCTGCAACAGTCTCATTTGAACATTAAGTACACAAAAGGAATCACCAATAATGTTGCATACTACCTCAGCTGACCACCCATCATGGCGCTAACCACTTTGGTCAACTCTTGTGGGAACAAGACTTCCGATTGGCTACTTCTCTACACAAGTGATGCAGAATTTGGCCACACATACAATACAGTCTTGGAGAGTAAGAAAGTTCCCAATTTTCACCTCCAGGATGCCCTACTTTGTCACCTGGGACACCTTTGTGTTCCTTCAAGCGAGCATGCCAAGATGATTTGGGAGGCACACTACAGTCAGGTCGCTGGGCATTTTTGGGTCAAGAAAGCCATGGCAATACTGCAAAAGTATTTCTATTGGTCGAACCTTCGACAGGATGTTGGGAAGTACATCAAGTCTTGCACTGCTTGTGCCATTGCCAAACTGACCATCAAGAATAAAGGCCTCTATACTCCACTTCCTACCCCCAGTAGACCTTGGGAATCCATCTCTATGGATTGGATGTCAGGCCTTCCTTCTACTAAGCATGGCAATGACTGTGTTTTTGTGGTCGTCGACCGATTCTCGAAGATGTCCATTATGATGGCCTACAAGAAGAATATCACAGTAGAAGCCACTACTAAACTCTTCTTTGAACGAGTATGGGTACACTTTGGGATCCCACAATCTATCATCTCAGATCGGGACAGTAGGTTCCTTAGTACATTTTGGTCCAGCCTTTGGTTGATGCTGGACACCAACCTCACCA
>JASDQU010243549.1:111064-124037 GCA_032191745.1 Picea mariana
TCAGTCGGGTTATCCTAGCTAATTGGAGTCGTACACTTTCTATCATACAGTATTTTGAAAGGACTCAACTTAGCCGAAGTTTGGTACCCATTGCTATATGCAAATTCTACCAAGTGCAGTTAGTCTTCCCACTTGGTTGGTTTTGTTCTTACGTACATGCAGAGGATATCCTCTATGATTTGGTTTTTCCTTTTGGTATGTCCATCCATTTGTGGATGATAGCTCATATTGAAATTCAAGTTAGTGTTTAGCCCTGCAAACAATTACTTCCAAAAAGAGGATGTAAATTCTACGTCTCTATCTAAAATCACCATTTTAGGAATACCATGCAGTCTAAAAATTTCTTTCATGAATATTTAAACAATGTTTATAGCTTTAAAAGTAGATTTTACAGGAATAAAGTGTGTAGAATTAATGAGTTTATTGATTACAACCATGATAGAATCATTTTGTTTCTGAGTTTTAGGCAAACCTATTATAAAGTCCAGTGATATAGTCTCCCATTTCCATTCTGGTACCGATAATGGCTGTAATAGGTTAGTTGGGTGCTGGTGCTCAGCCTTAACCTGTTGAAAATCTTGG
The DNA here is from genome assembly GCA_032191745.1 of Picea mariana. Lineage (NCBI taxonomy): Eukaryota > Viridiplantae > Streptophyta > Pinopsida > Pinales > Pinaceae > Picea > Picea mariana. The sequence goes on from JASDQU010243549.1 coordinate 111,647, forward strand.
CACCTAGCCAAGAACTCTATTGTTTCTCCCTTGATATTAGGCCAGTAAAATAGTTTTCTAAGTGTTGTTATTGTTTTCTAGTAACCTGGATGGAAAAAATATGGTTTCTTATGCACTTCGTCTAAAACTGTGAGTTTTAACTCTGCTGAATATGGTATGTAAAGTATATTTTTAAATCATAATAGTCCCTTCTTGTCAATACTTAGATCTGGTTTATCTGAGTTTGTGATAGTATTTTGAAATTCTACCATCATCTTAGTGTAATTTTTGTCGTCAATACTTGTCATCCTTATTCTTTTTTCTAGATCACTTTCTGCCCTGCTGATATTTATCTCAAATAACTCATGGACTCTTGTTCTTAAAGCATCTACTACTTTATTTTCCTTACCCTTGATAGGTCTGACCTCTAATTCAAATTCTCTCAAGAAGGTTAGCCATCTTTCTTGTCTTGCATTAAGATCTGGTTGGCTAAACAGATATTTCACCCTGCTATTATCCATCAATAGTAGAAATTTTATGCCCATTATGTAGTGTCGCCACATTTTTAAGGCGTGTATTACCACTACCAATTCCAAGTCATGAGTGACTTAATTTTTCTCGTTTTATTTTAATTTATGGGACTCATAACAAATAACGTGTCCTTCCCGAGTTAGGACACCACCTAGTCCTTCTTTACTTGAATCAACACATACGGTGAAGTCTTTATTTGGGTCTTCTACCTTCAAAATGGGTGCAGTTTTCAATGATTCATTTAGTTTGTTAAAACTGTCTTGACACTTCTTTGACCAGTTAAACTTGGTCCCTTTCTTTTTTAATGACGTGACAGCGTAGGCTATTTTGGAAAACCCTTCTATAAACCTAAAGTAATATCTAGTGATTCCCATGAATGACCGGATATCTTCTACATCCTCAGGTACAGACCATTCCATAATGGATTTTGTATTCTCTAGGTCTACGACAATGTCTTCTGCTAAAATTACATGTCATAGATATTGTATTTCTTTTTGATAGAAGTCACACTTGTCAAATTTGGCGTACAGTTTGTGTTTCCTCAACGTTTGCAGAACTATACTTAAGTGTTCATCATGTTCCTCCTTTGATTTTGAATAGACYAGAATATCATCGCTAAATACTACTATGAACTTGTSTARCTATTGACTAAAAATAATGTTCATCAGGTACATAAACGTGGTTGGTCGTTAGTGAGTCCAAAAGGTATGACTAYGAACTCGTAATGTCCATATCTTGTCTRAAACCCTGTTTTTCATATGTCCTCGTCTTTTATCCTAACTTGATGATAACTGGATTGTAAATCCAACTTTGAAAAGATCTTACCCCACCTACTTGATCGAACAAATCATTTATCCTTGGTAAGGGGTATTTGTTCTTAATAGTAATTTTGTTCAGTTGTCTATAATCAATACATAGTCTTAGAGTACCGTCTTTCTTTTTCACAAAGAGGACTGGTGCCCCCCATGGTGAGACACTCGATATGATATACTCTTTGTACAACAATTCCTGTAATTGTATTTTTAATTGTGTCAGTTCTGGTAGACTCATTCGGTGGGGTGCTTTTGAGATAGGGGTTGAATTGGGTAGTAGGTCTATGGAGAAGTCTATTTCCCTTCTAGGACATAATTCTAGTATCTCATCCACAAACATGTCTGTAAATTCACGTAGGACAGCAAAGTCTTATAACTTTGGCATATCTTCTTTTTCTAATAGATTCGTCACTTGGATGGCATAAACTTGACATCCCTTTCTAATACATTTCTTGAGTTGCATCGCTGAAACTTGTCTTACTAATACATGTTTTGGTATGACTTGGCACTGTTAGAACAACCCNGTCTGTAAATTCACGTAGGACAGCAAAGTCTTATAACTTTGGCATATCTTCTTTTTCTAATAGATTCGTCACTTGGATGGCATAAACTTGACATCCCTTTCTAATACATTTCTTGAGTTGCATCGCTGAAACTTGTCTTACTAATACATGTTTTGGTATGCCTTGGGTTGTTCTAACAGTGCCAAAATCATCTTTATAGCTAAGTATCTTTGTATAACAGTCCAATAAATCTTTTTGTTCTTCCAACCAATCCATCCCGATAATCATATTGTAAGATCCTAGTGGTAGGATGTTCAAATTGGTCCTTATATTTTGACCATTTAAGTTGAACTCAAAATCAGAAATAAAGTCAACTACTTTCCTTTTAGTACCCGTTGCTAGTTGTACAAGCCATGATTTTGCGTTCTTCAATTTCTTAAGTTTATTTGACTCTACTACATCAGGAGTAATATAACTTAACGTAGATCTAGGGTCAATTAAAAAAAAAAATTGAGTGTCATTGATTTTACCTTCGATTTCTACCATCAAGGACTAGTGGTTAGCTTGTCGACCATCTATGGCTGCATTTATCCAATGCAAGCTTCTGCCCATGTCTCCCACTGTCTAGGCTTCCTACAAATTATGAACAAAAGTTATGTTTTCTGAAATTAAACATGGACAATTCCTCCTTAGATGAGGCTCTCCACATTCCCAACACTATAATGGCTCATGGGAGTTGTCCCCAATCTTATTCATTCCTAGGTTTACCAATTTACTGTTGCCTTTCGTATTGATATGATTGGAGTGAAAATCCTTTCTTGGAAAACTTTTTGCTGCATTCTGATAAAGAGCTAGCTGGTATCCCTTTTTCCGCTAGTTCATTCGATCTTGCCTCTTATCCTTCTAGGCTTTTGGAAACTCTACCCGCTATTTATACTGGTCATATCACATTCATTCTTTCTTGAATACCTCACTCAAGGATTTGGGTTGTCAAACTCAATTCTGTCCCTCTAGGACTGTGGTAAACAACTTAATAATCGCTGGATTTTTACCTTATCCTCCCGGATGTACGATACGAATCTTAGTAGTTCCATAAATTTATTTATAAGGTCCTACATTGTCATCTATTTGAGTCACAACTCATAAAATTCTTTTGTCTTCCTTTCATAATAGCTTTCAGAAAAGTATTTTTTCTTGAAATACTTCTTAAAGTCGGACCATTCCAACGATTTCTCCTTTAGGCCGTTGGCCAATTTTAGGTCCTGCCACCAAATGTTGGCCTTCCCCTTCAAATTGTAGATGGCCATTCTGACCTTCATGTTGCTAGAATAGTTGTAGATCGGGAAGTATTTTTTGATGTCCAACAACCATGCCTCAGCTTCTTCTCCTGTCCTAGATTCTCCATCAAAGGTATCTGGTTTAATATTTTTAAATTCTCCTTCAAGGTGGTCTACTTGTTTTCTTTTTCTGTCTGGTTTAGTTTTGTCTTCAGCTGAAGGTCTCCCTTCAGATGAATTGTCTCTTTTTTTTTTTTCTGGCCTAGAGTTCTTGGAGGCCCTTTTGTTGACCTCTTCATCATGGTTATCATCTTTTGTGCTTTTCTTGGTTACTATACTACACAATAGGACTTCATTTATCTCTTGTTGTTCCTGCTATGCTTTCTTCAATTTTTCATTGTCAACTTTGAAAATCTACAGTTCAACAATAAGATTCCTCATTGTTTCCAACACCTCTGTGGGTGAGCTTCCATCTATGTTCTGTCTTGGATCTCCAGGAGGTCCTTGCTACGGATTTCCTTCCATCGTGATTTCTACACCCTCCTGAGCTGCCATAATTAACACAAAATAGAAAGGGCTTTCTATTTGTAACCATAAGATTTATTAGTTTTACATAAATTAGAATATATACTAAGCAACTAATGTTGCCCTATTCAGTCCCAATGTTCCAACTTTTTTCTCTGATACCATATGTAATGTATCTCAAAAACTGTCTAAAAAAATAAATTTCTATTTGCACATTTATCCTTGAATAACTTCGATAATCAAGAAAGGTAGGCTTTCTATTATAATGATTGATTCTTAAAGTTTGCTAGATTCCTTACTGTTTTCGACTTTCATTACCACTCAGCTTAAAGTTTTCAAACCGACAGATAAGAAGTGCTCACTCAACATTTCAATGTTTATTTAAAGTTCTGTAACTATAATTACTTTCCTATCTATTTGTACCTATAACCATTACCATAGACTTACAATACAATGACTTTGGGGTTTATGGCCTATGAATTACACGTTAGACCATACACATAAACCATTACCATAGATTTATAGTACATACGACTTAGGTAAAAGGTCGAGTGTTGGAGTATACTCTTCTGTGAAAAGTTTAATATAAGAAGGCCCCTTTATTTTAAAGTATTTGGATACAAGATAGTGGTTAGGTAAGGCCTTCCTATTAAACTTCGAGTACGAATATGTTATAACACTCTGCCACACTAGTAAATCCCATTTGGCTCAACCTGTCCAAATGTAGTGTCAACTGTACAATATATTAACTGCATTTATTGTGATTTGGGGTTAAATGTTTCGATGACTCGCATCGATGCTTTCTTAATTCATGGCTCATTGAATACCAAAGGAGGGTTAGGTTTGATATGTACTTAATCATGTCTAGGGAATTAAAGGGGGTAGGGTACATGCTACAGTCGAGGCCATCACCTAACCTATTACCCAATGTGGACGTTCCAAGTTGATCTCATCACCTCGTCATTCATACCCACAGACTGATCCAGGTGGATATTGGTGGCCACCTACCTATTCCACTTGGACCCACACCATTGCTTCTTTAATTTTTTCAGTTTCCTTAATTGTAGCACAAGCTACTATTTTTAGCAGTTCTTTAGGTACTGAACTTTCGGAGCTGTTTTGAGGCCCTGAACGACGTCTTTTGGGCATGAATGCCACGACGAATATGAGTCCGTTCTAGACTCAATATTAACTATCAATAGTGTATTCCTTGGATATATATTTCTAATGATGTATCATGTGCATCAAACAGAGATAGTATTCCAAAGTTACGACCCCGGAAAATTGATGTACCAATTTACCTCAACAGGGCCCATATTCTGGCGTTTCATCTCCTAGGGTTAGGTTTTTGGATGTTTAGGGTTTTCCATTATATCTCAGTAATATATAGGCCTTTGAGCCTCATTGTAACAAGCAGTTTAGAGGTTAGCATCCACCACAACTCTTCTGAGAGATAAGCTACCAATGCCCTAGCTAGTTTATTTCCATTTTGTTTGTAAGCATTTTTCAGTCATTCCTTATTAATGAAATGAAGTCTTGTTTCCACTGCATCTCTGCATTTATGTGTATTTCTATATTTCATTGTGTTCCTACATAAATATGGATCAGTGGTATCAGAGCAGCCTGCTCATTCTCGATCTTTCTTTGCATGTCCCAAATGAGGTCGAGGTATAAGCAGTTGGGGCTCAATCTGGTTGAACCTTTGAAAGATCAGTCTCTCAAACCCCGATGACCGCCCATGCAAGAAGAAAAGAAATATGAGGGAGTAATATATCCTGTCAAAATGTTTCTCGAGGAGGCCCTTGAGAAACAAAGGAACGTGATCATGGACAATTTTTCCCAAATTCTTCAACAGATTCCCACTAGCGGCACATCAACATCCAAAAACCACTCTGGAGGTGCCACTCCTTTTAAGTTACAACTAAACTTTGACATTCCCACATTTGAGGGCCAAATAGATGCAGATGTCATAGATAGATGGTTGAATATGTTAGAAGGATATTTCTCAGTTCATGAATTTTCTGACGGAGAAAGGATTATTTTCGCACTCCTCAAAGCCACCCCCCATGTCAAGGACTTGTGGGAAACCTACTCGGAGCAATAGGATGAGGGGGAACCCTATCTATTCTTGGCCACACCCACTTGGAATTCTTTCCGAGACACCATCAAGGAACAGTATTATCCCATAGGGAGCTATGAGGACAAATACATACAATGGACTACGCTGCAGCAACAAAGGGACCAAGATGTTCATGAGATGACGAATTTGTTTCATACCCTACACACAAAGTTGGGTATCAAAGATTCATAGAAACATTTGGTGTTAAAGTACCATAGTTGTCTGCACAGATACATTTAGGAGGAAATGGATTTCCTCAACATCTCCTATCTTGGTGTGGAGTACTGATATGCTGCCAAGATTGAGCAGAAGTTCAAATAGAAAAAGTGAGACTTTGGGTCTGTGAATTAGAAGCAAGGGAAAGGTACCCCCAAACTGTAGAAGAAAGGACCAATTCAAGGCAGAGCATATTAGGATAACCCACCAAATCCACAAGAAAAGAACAACACCACGAAGCCAAAAAAAGGACACATGGAGGTGGTGTGAATTCCATAAGAGCTCCACTCACAACACAAGTGAGTGTTGGGCCAAGCAGTCATTGGTATCCGAGTTGAAGGCTTCTGAGTCATATGCATGCTCTGACTCTGAATCTAAAACCAACAAGGGGAATGATAGGGGGAATCATATTATCGATGCAGAGACTAATGCCATCGTTGCCAACACAAGGATCCAGAAGGAGGAACCAGAAGATCCAGAGGAGGTAGAGCGTCTCTTCCATTCCAATATGTGGGTAAAGGGTTCCCCATTCCAGTTCATTATTGACAGTGGGAGCCAAAAGAACCTCATATCAGTAGAGGTCATGAAGTGACTGGGCTTGCCAACCACAACACACCCACAATCGTACACCATCGGGTGGTTGCACCAAGGACGGAACCTCCGCGCCAGCCAACAATGTCGCCTTCCCTACAACATCAAGCCCTCCATGGATGAGGTATTGTGTGACATTTCTCCTCTTGATGTTTTTGATGTATTATTAGGCCAACCGTACTTGTGGAAGTGACATGCTATGTATGAATCTAGGCCTTGTGCTTTTATTATCACCTTGGGTGATAAGCTATACACGATACCAAAGATAGTACCACCTACCACCATCTCTTTGGTTACTGCAAAACAATGTAGTAAGCTCATTTCCAAAACTAGGAAGTTTGTTTTCCTCATGATCTTCCCTCAGTGAAAGAGTAAGACTGTGACCATGACCTCGAGACAGGGCCCCACTGCACGAAAACAATAGATGGATAAGGTCATGGAGGAGTACGAGGACATCTTCACCTCCTCTGTAGGGGTGCCTCTACACTGCCAAGTCAAGCACCCCATCGATCTAACCCTAGGTGTGTCACTACCCAATGGACACATATATCAATGTTGTATTATGGAGAACGATGAAATCAAGAGGCAGATTCAGGAACTGTTGTAGAAAGGTCACATCCGACCGAGTTCATCACCCTGTGGTAGCATGATCGTGTTGGTGTAGAAGAAGGATGGGACTTGGAGACTTTGCATTGACTATCAGGAACTGAACAAGATCAATGTTTGGAATAGGTAGTTGATCCCATGGATTGATGACCTTTTGGACCAACTCAATGGGGCGAAATATTTCAGTAGGATCGACTTGAAGTCGGGGTATCACCACGTAGAAATCGAACCCTCTGATGTGTAGAAGATTGCCTTCAGATCCAAGGAGGGCCTTTTCGAATGGTGGGTCATGCCATTCGGGTTGACGAATGCCCCTGCAACCTTCATGAGGATAATGGACGACATCCTACAACCATTCACCAACTCATTTGTAGTGGTGTACTTGGATGACATTATGATCTTTAGCTAGAACTGGGAAGAGAACCTCCACCACATCCGAGAGGTCTTCCAAACATTGCAACAACACAAGTTGTGTGCCAATTTGGAGAAATGAACTTTTGGCATGACCCAGGTTCAATATTTGGGATACATTATTGATGAGTGAGGGGTGCATGTGAATCCAACAAAGATCCAAGTCATTCGAGATTGTCTAGCCCCAACCAACCTAACAGAGCTCCGTAGCTTTTTAGGTCTTGCCAATTTCTACCATAGGTTTGTGATGGGATTCTCTCATATCACTTGGCCCTTGAGTCAAGTCACCAAGGGAGGAGCTAAATAAAATTTCTTTTGGTCTGAATCTCAACAGAAGGCGTTCAGGGAGTTAAAGCACTGCCTCTGCTCTACACCAATGCTCACATTACCAGACTTGCAACAACCATTTGAGATCGAGACAGATGCCTCTGACTATGCCATTGGGGTAGTCCTTACTCAACATGGGCATCCAATGGCATATCAAAGTGAGACAGTTTCTAATACAGTCCAAAAGTATCCCACTTATGACAAAGAAATGTATTCCATCATGCAGGCTTGTCGACAATGGAAGCATTACATTTTGGGAAAGGAAATGGTCATCCACACAGACCACTGACCCCTGCAGTTCATACATACACAAGGGAAGTTGTAGAATGATTGCAATCAGAAGTGGTCCACATACCTGCAACAGTCTCATTGAACATTAAGTACATGAAATGCATCACCAATAATTTTGCAGACTACCTCAGCTGACCACCCATCATGGCGCTAACCACTTTGGTCAACTCTTGTGGGCACGAGACTTCCGATTGGCTACTTCTCTACACAAGTGATCCAAAATTAGGCCACACATACAATACAGTCTTGGAGGGTAAGCAAGTTCCCAATTTTCACCTGGGACACCTTTGTGTTCCTTCAAGTGAGCATTCCAAGATGATTTGGGAGGCACACTACAGTCAGGTCGCTGGGCATTTTCGGGTCAAGAAAGCCATGGCAATACTGCAAAAGTATTTCTATTGGTCGAACCTTCGACAGGATGTCAGGAAGTACATCAAGTCCTGCACTACTTGTGCCATTGCCAAGCTGACCATCAAGAAGAAAGGCCTCTATACTCCACTTCCTACCCCTAGTAGACCTTGGGAATTCATCTCTATGGATTGCATGTCAGGCCTTCCTTCTACTAAGCATGGCAATGACTGTGTTTTTGTGGTCGTCGACCGATTCTCGAAGATGTCCATTATGATGGCCTACAAGAAGACTATCACAGTAGAAGCCACTGCTAAACTCTTCTTTGAATGAGTGTGGGTACACTTTGGAATCCCACAATCTATCATCTCAGATCAGGACAGTAGGTTCCTCAGTATATTTTGGTGCATCCTTTGGTCGATGCTGGACACCAACCTCACCAAGTCCACAACTTTCCATCCGCAAACTAATGGCTAGATAGAGGTCATCAACTGGATGATTGTACACATTCTGTGCATGTACAACTCAAAGCATCCATGCACATGGGATGAGAGCCTCCCCTATGTACAAAGCTACAACTGGGCTCTCCATAGCTCAACTAGCCACAACCCCTTTCAAGTGGGCATAGAATTCTAGCCACTATGTTCTATTGACATAGCCATGCCATTTGCGTCTACTCAGGCAGATTCAGCCCATGTCCAGTCTGAGGCTGACAAGGAAAATAGCTTCATTGATCAAATTCAACAGATCCACCAACAAGTTCATGACATCTTGGACAGAGCCAATGCTAAGTACAAACAACGACATGATCAACATCAGGTGCCACACAACTTCCAGGTGGGTGAAAAAGTGTGGCTACATTTGCAAAAGGAGTGCCTCGCTGGACCCTGCTGCAATATTCGCCTGCTCTGATATGGGCCATACACCATCACCAAGGCTATAGGGGAAATGCCTTTGAGATCAGTATTCCACCATTCCTTGGTCTGCACCTAGTGTTCAATGTGGACTGCCTTTGGCCCTACTTTCCACCTCTACTAAACACATCCAACATGGCAGAACAACTCACACCAACAGAGTTAAACCCAGATTGCATGGAACAAGCCACAACTGATCGAATTATGGACACACAAATCAAGAACACCCACCAACATAGGATCCAACTATATCAAGTTTTCAAAGCAGGCCAACTCCTTCACTAGGGCAAGTGGCTCACCAGGGACAAGGTTTAGTAGAAGTTTCCTCATCTCATGGAGGAACTCAACGCAATGGGAACCATTGCTTTCTAAGTGGGGAGGACTGATCTAGATGGATATTGGTGGCCACCCACATATTCCACTTTTACCCACACCATTGTTTCTTTCAGTTTTTTAGTTTCCTTAATTGTAGCACAATTTACTATTTTTAGTAGTTCTTCAGGTCCTAAACTTCGGGAGCTGTTTTGAGGCCCTAAACGATGTTTTTTGGGCATGAATTCCCTAGCGAATATGAGTCCATTCTGGACTCGATATTCTCTATCAAAAGTACAGTACTTAGATAGATCTTTCTAATGATGTATCATGTGCATCAAACAGAGATAGTATGCCAAAGTTATGACCCCGGGAAATTGATGTACCAATTTACCCCAACGGGGCCCATATTCTAGTGTTTCATCTCCTAGGGTTAGGATTTTGGATGTTTAGGGTTTTCCATTATTTCTCAATAATATATAGGCCTTCGATCCTCATTGTAACAAGTAGTTCAGAGGCTAGTAGCCACCACATCTCTTCTTAGAAATAAGCTACCAACGCCCTAGCTATTTTATTTCCATTCTATCTATAAGCATTTTTCAGTCATTTGTTATTAATGAAATGAAGTGTTATTTCCACTGCATCTCCACGTTTATGTGTATTTTTGTATTTCATTGTGTTCCTACATAAATACGGATCAGAGACCTTATTCTCTGAGGAAGGAGTTCGCTAGGTTAATGGATTTTTGTTGTGGGGAGGTTCTCCAAAAGTCTATCTCTACGTCTCTGATTTCTTGGCTAAGGGAAACAACGGTGAGGATTTTCTCATAGTGGAGGTGACATCACTATCTAACCCACTGGTAAGTTTTCTCGTTATTTCTACATATCTAGTCTTAGATTTGTGGCCAAGTTCTCTTTCTCTTGCAACCACTATGGATAACCTACATGTCGTAGTGATTATATTATATGTAAGTTGTTATTCTCTCATTGCCAAATCTCTAGGAAGGCTCTAGAATTTTTTCCCCTCTGCTAAGTAGTTTTATTACCACGTTCTTATCTATTCTGGAAATTCTGAAAGGGATTGATACCTCGTTCCTTTGTTTTCTTGGTATTTCACAAGTAGATTTCCTCTAGGGCATGATGTTCCCGCTCTACTTCACTATCCTGTATCATCGTTTGGTATTGATTTTTTGTGGAATCCTTCTCAGATTCCATTCCAGAAGTTAAGTTTATCAAGGCGAGAGAATTTCACTATAATTGCAGTATTTCCTTGTCCATATTAAATAAATTTATTTGTTTTGTAGGCTCTAAATTCCCATCTTGGCTGGTTATACTTTGATTAGTATCTGAATAATGTTCTCCCCAAAAGGATCTTTCATAATTATTATTATTATTATTTTTTAAATCTTGATTTAATGGTACCTCTCGGGTTCGAAAGCTTTATATCATGTAACTTGTAAATATTTACGAGTTCTGTATTGACTTACCATGGTCTGTCAATAGGATAAATCATTCTGTGTTACCTTAATCCTTTCTTTGTAAATTTTAAAAGAAACTGATTCCTGTGTTTAACATTCATATTAACTGTATTTCAATTTTATCTCCTTACGAAGATTTTGTCTAGTATATTATCTGTATCTTGTCTGTACCTTAGAGCATAATCATTCACTATTTAATGTCTCTGGAATAAATACTGAAACTACTATTATATTAACAAAAACCATAGTTTCTTGTATAACTTCCTTTTTGAACTGAATGTTGTAACTAAATATGGGGCCTAATTTGATGCGAGGTACCCATCAAATTAATCAAGCTCTCTCTTCCCCTTTCGGTTGGTGGACGACCACGACTGGGAAAATGGACCATGCCCATGGAAAATCCAAGATAAGTACAGGTTTCATCAAGTGATATATTTGCATTCTCTAGATAATTTCATTCGCCCTTATTTTGTATAGTTCTAATATTTCAATGGCATATTTAGTTACTAATATTTTAATGGTACAAATTTTACAGAGTCCTCGTCGATATGCAGTTTCGTATACCCCGCCCATCCTTGGCGACAAAGCTATTCGGGTTCCATGTCCGTAACCCTCTCTGTCTCATTCTTTTCTTCTAGAGGAAGGGCATGGTCCCTTTCTAGTCCTTTTATTAACAGTGTAGTTTTGTTCCGGTTTCGGTACCATTTGATTAACGGTAACCCATCTTGTGATGGTAATTTATATCATTGAAATAGAACAATGTATGGGATATTTATTGGTTCCCAAAACCGGATGAGATATGTAACATATTCTTAAAATAATTTTCAGGGTTTCCCTCTCACTTTCTTGTAATGGCATACTGGTTATTTCATTGATTTAATATAGTAACACCATATTGGTTTCTTCCAAGAAAAGGATTTTGAATTGAATAAAGGCACTCAGGTATTGCCAACTTATATGTATATCTTATCTATAGTTGACTCCAAAGAGAATGATGGTAAATAAATTCAATTTCCACTTATACTGTACTCACATTAAAGGATTCCCATTTTGATTTCTAGTTGATTATGATGTTATTTACACAGTTATGAATTTATTCACGAGTATGAATAAATTATGTGAATTTTTGAGATGTCCCTTTTTCTTTGGGCC
>JASDQU010243549.1:127147-137930 GCA_032191745.1 Picea mariana
ATGCTAGGAGTATGGAGATTAATCAATTTGCAAGGGGCATCACAATATACGAGGTGATGTGGTTATGATAATGGTATTGTTAGGAAGCATATAGGATGAACTGAGATGGTGATGTAAGGACGGAGACATATTCACAATAGCGTCATGTTGTTATCAGGTTATTGCAAGGTTGTGAGATTTTGTTGAACTGATAACATAAGGCATTGTCATTGATCTAAGTACAATCATTTGTTTGTGATCGTAATTTGGGAACCACAATTAATGGAGTATAATGGAGAAGCTCACCTGAAATTAATGCCTTTGAGTCATAGATAACGCCTTGACTTCATGGTGGTCAGTTGTTGTCGGAGACCTTCGGACTTGCGCTTCCTGCAGAGTTCGTGGTCGTTCATTAAATCTATTCTTGATCGTAATTAGTCGTGCTTGGTCTGTTCGACGTCGGGTGACGTCATAGAGTCGAATGCGTTGATGTCTCCCTTACGCGCGCACACACTTTCCACGCACACACAAAAAAAAAAAATTCACTAGTTACTGGAGTTGGGTCGTCTTAACGAGGGGGTCGTTACATAAGCTACCAACGCCCTAGCTATTTTATTTCCATTCTATCTGTAAGTATTTTTTAGTCATTTGTTATTAATGAAATGAAGTCTTATTTCCACTGCATCTCCGCATTTATGTGTATTTCTGTGTTTCATTGTGTTCCTAAATAAATCTGGATCACAGACCTTATTCTCCAAGGAAGGAGTTCGCTAGGTTAATGGATTTTTGTTGTGGGGAGGTTCTCCAGAAGTCTATCTCTACGTCTCCGATTTCTTGGCTAAGGGAAACAACGATGAGGATTTTCTCATAGTGGAGGCGACATCACTATCTAACCCACTGGTAAGTTTTCTCGTTATTTCTACATCTCTAGTCTTAGATTTGTGGCCAAGTTCTCTTTCTCTTGCAACCACTATGGATAACCTACATGTCGTAGTGATTATATTATATGTAAGTTGTTATTATCTCATTGCCAAATCTCTAGGAAGGCCCTGGAATTTGTTCCCCTCTGCTAAGTAGTTTTATTACCACATTCTTATGTATTCTAGAAATTATGAAAGGGATTGATACCTCGTTCCTTTGTTTTCTTGGTATTTCGCAAGTAGATTTCCTCTAGGGCATGATGTTCCCGCTCTACTTCACTATCCTGTATCATCGTTTGGTATTGATATTTTGTGGGATCTTTCTCAGATTCCATTCCAGAAGTTAAGTTTATTAGGGTGAAAGCATTGCACTATAATTGTAGTATTTCCTTGTCCATATTAAATAAATTTATTTGTTTCGTAGGCTCTAAATTCCCATCGTGGCTGGTTATACTTTGATTAGTATCTGAATAATGTTCTCCCCAAAAGGATCTTTCATAATTATCATTATTTTTTTTTTAAATCTTGATTTAATGGTACCTCTCGGGTTCGAAAGCTTTATATCATGTAACTTGTAAATATTTACGGGTTCTGTATTGACTTACCATGGTCTATCAATAGGATAAATCATTCTGTGTTACCTTAATCCTTTCTTTGTAAATTTTAAAAGAAACGGATTCCTGTGTCTAACATTCATATTAACTGTATTTCAATTTTATCTTCTTACGAAGATTTCGTCTAGTATATTATTTGTATCTTGTCTATACGTTAGAGCATAATCATTCACTATTTAATGTCTCTGGAATAGATACTGAAACTACTGTTATATTAACGAAAACCATACTTTCTTGTATAACTTCTTTTTTGAACTGAATGTTGTAACTAAAGATGGGGCCCAATTTGATGCAAGGTACCCATCAACTTAATCAATCTCGCTCTTCCCCTTTCGTTTGGTGGATGAACACGGCTGGGAAAATGGATCATGCCCATGGAAAATCCAAGATAAGTACAGGTTCCGTCAAGTGATATATTTCCATTCTCTAGATAATTTCATTCGCCCTTCTTTTGTATAGTTATAATATTTCAATGGCATATTTAGTTACTAATATTTTAATGGTACAAATTTTGCAGAGTCCTTGGTGATATGCAGTTTCGTATACCCCGCCCATCCTTGGCGACAAAGCTATTCGGGTTCCATGCCCGTAACCCTCTCTATCTCATTCTTTTGTTCTAGAGGAAGGGCATGGTCCCTTTTTAGTCCTTTCATTAACAGTGTAGTTTTGTTCCGGTTTTGGTACCATTTTATTAAGGGTAACCCATCTTGTGATGGTAATTTATATCATTGAAATAGAACACAGTATGGGATATTTATTGGTTCCCAAAACCGGATGAGATATGTAACATATTCTTAAAATAATTTTCAGGGTTTCCCTCTCACTTTCTTGTAATGGCATACTGGTTATTTCATTGATTTAATATACTAACACCATATTGGTTTCTTCCAAGAAAAGGGTTTTGAATTGAATAAAGGTACTTGGGTATTTCCAATTTATATGTATATCTTATCTATAGCTGACTCCAAAGAGAATGATGGTAAATAAATTCAATTTCCACTTATACTGTACTCACATTAAAGGATTCCCATTTTGATTTCTAGTTGATTATGATGTTATTTACACAGTTATGAATTTATTCAGGAGTATGAATAAATTATGTGAATTTTTGAGATGTCCCTTTTTCTTTGGGCCTTCGTGCCTCTCGTAATTAGTTCTGGTAACTAAACTATGTTAACTGATTCACTCCAAATATAATTTCCAACATTCCAATTTGTGGTCCCATAGACCAATTCGTCCTATAACTTTTTAACTAAAACACTGGTTGATATAAAGATGTGTAAATGCTGTAGGTTTCTATGATAATTCTTGAAATTTTCAAGGTCTCTTTTGTAATTTCAATAGAGATATATATATAAATCTTAGGCACTTGTGATTATAGTTATCTCCTAATAATCATGACTGTTCAGCTGGTACATGGAAGAAATCTCAGTTAATTACTCTACTGTTGTGCATGCCTTTATATACTAAAAAGTAGGCATACGTCTATACATATACATATATCTACACTCTATAGTTTTCCACTGTCATTCAATACGTAGATGACCCCAATCTGCATTACAATTTATTTGTGGGGTTTCAACTACAATGTTTTATCTTACTACAGTAGTAATCCAAATCACAACACAAATCTTCTATAAGAATTGACTAGACATATCCTTTTAGCCAGTATACTTATGGGAATTAGTGTTCATAATAGTAATACGATGCAGTAAGGAAAATCCATTCCAAACTAGTATGGAGACATTCTAGCAGTCCCTAAGTTCAATAGGATGCATTCGATCTTTCGTCCTTAATATTATTTCTAGTTAGAATTAATAGATGCATTCTATCAAGTAGTTAACCATATAACATTCAGCGAGAGAAGGGACAGAAATAACATATCTGAAATAATATGTTGAAAGACAAAGGGAACAACCATGTTCCTCCCAACCGTAGAACAGGGCAGCCAAAACCACTTGGTCGATTCACCCCTGAGTCTGACCATGAATCTATGTGGGTGAACTTACAAGAACTTATCCTCGAAAATGTCCTACAACTCCAACAGTTTTTCCCTTGCCTCACACTCAAGTAGTGCTCATAATAGCAAGAAAATCAATAGTCTCCTTCCCTAGCATACTTGGTAGCGTCCTGCCTCCTCACATATACTATTTATCAATTTGCCTAGGTCTTTTTCCCTCCCTTGGGAATTTTCACAGATTTCTAAATCCCTGATTTCAGGGCCTGCCAATGGCCAAATCACTTATTTGCCACTTGTAACAATTAACCTAGAGGTAGTTCCAACATTTTACACACTCATGGAGTCATGGTCAACTGATTTTAACATGGTTGTTCAATTTGTCCTCCTGCAATAAATATAAAATATTATGTTTTTATACAAGTGTCATAGTCAAATAGTTAGTTGAGTCAAATCAAATATCTTCCCAACAGCCATAATAATTAATTACAATTATCAAATTCAAAATTCGGAATTGCCATAGATGGAAACAAATTCCAAATTTGAATTTACTAAAAACAAAATAAATTTCCAACAATTTTAAATTTCAAAATATTTTATTTTTGTTGGGATGTCACAGTAATACTCTCCATTGCGTTGAGTTCCCCCGTTAAATGAGAAATTTTTTACTAGATTTGGCCTCAGGTGAGCTACTTTCCTTGGTGTAGAAGCTTCCCTACTTTGAAAACTCAATAAAGATGGATCTGTAAGGTAGCTAGAGAGGTAGTGGGGGTGCCCAAGGGCCCATAGTGATAACAATGGAGGTCATTCAATGTAAGGTGGACTAGGTCCACTATGTTATTAAATAAGGCCCACTATGGTAGTTAGATATAATAAATGGGTAATTAGATATAATAAATGTAAGAGGACTTCTTAGAAGGTTCAACTTCTAGAAGATTCCTCCTCTAGAATATTCTTAGGTGATGGTAGCACTATATAAGGGGGTTTAAGAAATGTAATGAGGCATGAATAAAATTATTGTATTATGAACTATATCTCAATAGGAGGATTCCCCCTCAAAGAGGCAAGTGAACATGATATGATCCCTTCCATAATAGGATCCATTGTATGGTGTTACCCTACCTCAGGGGTTTGGTAATAATAAAGTGTGGTTTCTTCTATCTTTCTTTGTGGATCTATTTTGTATTCAGTATTTGTGGTGATTATATTTGTAGATCTATTCAGGTTCTTAACAAGTGGTATCATAGCACTTTCCGTGGTAGACATTGTGGGCAATTTTTTTTTATTTTTGCAGATTTATTTTTCGGAGAAGAAAAAGACGGCCATGACATTCCAGAAATTTTCAGTATATTTCTGTGAAAATTTGCATAAATAGGTTGTATATATGATTTCCTCTCATAAAAACACCCAATTTTAAAAATAAATCATTCGAAATGGAGTCTGGGAAGTCAAGATATTAAAGTTTTAAAATCTGCAATTTTTCAGGGTTTTTTCCGCAGACGACAGTGTGATTTTCTTTATTATTATTTTTTTTAATGTAGAATATGTAAAATTTCACCCAATTTAAAAAAAAAAATCAAATGAAACGGAGTCCGGAAAGTGAAGTTATGAGTATTTTAAATTCAGTAGTTTTTTAGGGTTTTCCAAAAAACGCCATGATTTTCTGCAGCAACTTATTGTTCTATTTTTTGGGGTTTTTCATGATGGATGTGGGACAAAAATGTTCATAGGGTGATTAGATGGCTATTTCCTCTCAAACCCTCAAGGTAATTCTTGATGCATTCAAATCCAAATTGTATGACACATTTGATACTAGATTGCATGACCTTGCAAATGGCTTCAATGATAGTTTTCGTAGTATTCAAGATTCATTGGATAACATGAAGTAGATATTTCTTATGGAAGACATAAAGGATGAATATAATCAAGAAATATATGCTTGGTATGATTTTGAGGCCGATTGTGCTGATTTTTATATGGATAGTTGTCATTTCTGGGATGACAACCACTTTCATATTTTATTTGATGACTCTAATCCACCTTCTGTAGAGAGCATCAATGTGACAAATCGAGAGCCAATGATTATTACCAGTGTCTATCCTGCATATTCTATAGTGGTATTATTATTTCTAGATTCTACTATGACCCTTTTCCACTACGTGGATGAATCTTCTTATTTGGATCCAAATGATAGGTTTCAGTACTTGGAGCATCATTTTGAGTTGGTTATTGGGTTCCAAAATCTTCCACAAGGAGTTCACATGAGCACTTGGACATGGCACCTGGTCTTACAATGGTGGTTGGACTACTTTAGCATGTTGTCTTTCCTTTCTACATGGGACCTTGGTTCTCTAGTCTTCTTCAACATTATGGTCCACAATTATCCATGGGACCCTGGTGTATGGTTGTACATCAAGCATTGAGGACAATGCTTTCATAAGGGGGATGAAATGTAAGGTAGCTATAGAGGTAGTGAGGGGGCCCAGAGGGCCCATAGTGATAATAGTAGAGGTCATTCAATGTAAGTTCGACTAGGTCCACTATATTATTAAATAAGGCCCACTATGGTAGTTAGATATAATAAATGGGTAATTAGATATAATAAATGTAAGAGGACTTCTTAGAAAGCTCTACTTCTAAAAGATTCCTCCTCTAGAATGTTCTTAGGTGATGGTAGCACTATATAAAGGGGTTCAAGCAATGTAATGAGACATGAAGAGAATTATTGTATTTGGAGCTGAAGCTCATTAGGAGGATGCCCCCTCGAAGAGGCAAGTGAACAGAAGAGGATCCCTTCCATAATAGGATCCATTGTATGGTGTTGCCCTACCTCAAGGGTTTGATATAATAAAGTTGTGTTTTTCTATATTGTTCTTCTCTATCTGTTGTGGTGATTATATCTTCAGATCTATCTTGGTTCTTAACAAATTTCATACTTAAATTTACCATGTCTTAATTCATCCTCAACAGTTATATGCTAAACTCAATCCCTAATTTAATATCTGTATTATCATTGTCATACCTAAACTGATTAGGCATGCACCTTTACTGAATAAAAGTAGCTGGTAGTTAAAATTAATAAAAACAATTCTAAACTGAAATGAAGGCTAACTAAAGCAAATTTTAGCTAAAATTATACTTTCATCTATAACTACTACTGAAGATAACATTCAAATTTTAGGATCACATTAAAATTTAATTTAACCGAATTACATTCAAATACATTATGAATCAAAGTTTAGACTGAACTGTAATTTTGCAAAAGGAAAATCTAAATTCTAGCTGCAAAGGGGAAATCCATGGATGCCAATCAAGCTTAGTTCTAAGGGTTGAACAGATGGAACACTATCCAAGGCCAAGGTATCAAGTGAGGAAAACATCACCCAACACTCTCCCAAGTTCAGGCGTGAAGGACTTGGGGATAATCCCCATCCAAAAGCTAAACCAACCGAAAATCAATTTTAGAAACCGTTGACAGTAATTAAAACCACTAATAGTAATCAAAACCGCGGATCAAAGAGATAACTACTCTAGGATGTTTACAGGAGGGAAACACTTTAGAATTACCACGAAAAGAAGAGTATTAAAAACTGTTGACAGTAATGAAAAATCAATTTAAGGAATTGTTGAAAGTAATTAAAAACCNTGAACAGAAGAGGATCCCTTCCATAATAGGATCCATTGTATGGTGTTTCCCTACCTCAAGGGTTTCTATAATAAAGTTGTGGTTTTCTATATGGTTTCATATATCTTGTGTGGTGATTGTATTCAGATATCTTTGGATATATTGTGATATTTTGTATTCAGGTATTTGGTTCTTAACATACTCCAATTGACATGTTCAGAGATATTGTAGTAGGGAATGAAAGGCATACCTAGACTCACTCTACAAGAGGCAGAGAAACATACAAGCCTCTCAAGGCACATCCCAAGAAATCAAAAGATATTTTTTGAGCTATCCTTCACTCATGAGCCAGTTCATTAATGATGAGCTTCTTGGTATTATAGAATAAATAGGAGAACATGTGTGGCGAGATGCCATAACAAAAGAGTGCCATTGTATCTTAAAGAATGATGTATAAGACATTATTTAGAGACCAGAAGGGAAGTCAGTGGTAACTTCCAAGTGGATCTATAAGATTAAGCATACAACTGATGGAAGTGTTGAGAAATACAAAACAAAATCTATAGCTGGAGGTTTCTCACAAACATAGGGAGTTTTCTATGATGAGACACTTGATCCAGTGAACCCGATACACTTCCATCAGTACTACCATCCATGAGTTGGAAACTATATCAGATATATAGATTCTTGATGAGTTTGGATTTCATCAAAAGTGTTGTTGATACAAACTTATATCATTACAATGTTGGTGATGAGAGCCTGATCTTGATGACTTATTCAAAAATCCTTGTTGTTGGATACAGTTAGTCCTTGACTTTTGAATTCAAGATGAATAATCTGAGTATGATGCACTACTTCTTGGAACAAGAAGTATGAAAGAGGACCAATGATATTTTCCTGAGTCAAGGAAAATATACAGTGAAAATATTAAAGAATTTCAGTATGACAGAATGAAAAATCCACCGTGATGGATTTAAATAATAATATTGATGATGATTCAGACAATACTAATCCACAGCTGATTGGATCACCGATGTATCTGGTTAACACTAGAATTGATTCATACCATGCAGTGAATGTTATTAGTCATTTCATGAGTCAACCGAGACAGACTCACTAGACAACAACAAAAGATGTATTGAGATATATACGAGATATGGCCTGATATATGCCTCCAGTGTGAACTTGACTGTGCAGGATATGACAATTCAAATTGAGCAGAAAGTACAGTGAATCAGAAAAGCACATCTCATTGATGTTCTATCGTGAATTTTTCCATGGTTTCCTAATACAGTAGGAAACAAAACTCTCTGGCCTTGAGTACCACAGAGGCAAAGTATATAGCATCGAGTGTACGAAGCAATGTGGCTTCACAAGCTTCAGACATATTTACTTGACCATGAGATGGATCCTATGATGATAACCAAGAGCCGTGAGTAAAGATCCTTTAGAACCCAATGTTTCCTGATGGATCGAAACACGATGAGATGAAATATCTTAATATTAGAGATATGATGTAGAGGAAAATTGTACACATACAGTACCTTCCTACACATGAGAAGATTGCAAATATATTCACCAAATTAACTTCGTGAAGAATGGCTCCCTAGTTGAGAGGGAGTGTCGATAACTCCAGCCAATAAAAAATTCAAAATACATCTGTGTGAGACATGGAATGATAAATAATGTCTTCCTAGATGAGAGGGAGTGTTGATGAATGCAGCTATGTGATACATTCTCCAGCTTACAAACCTGTGAGATGTGGATCATTGCAACTATTTGAGTCTTTCTCTCGGCTTACAAACATGGGAGAAAGCCCCTAAAAAGGGTGTGTGGTTCCTGCCTGAGACAGAGCTAGAAACATGGAGATGACCTCCTCCATTCAGAGAGTTGATAAGAACTCCATATGATTATTCAGTGGGAAAGGCGATCTATTGAGTTAGACGTGCATGTGGTTGAGCACAAGGTGAGCGTGTGAAATCCCAAAGTGTTGGGTGCATCGTCATGTGAACAGAAATGAATATGATGTATTAGCCTCCTCAGAGCCACAGAGATGACGAGAAGACTCCAGATGATTCCCCTGTGTGAGGTAGTGGGAATTAATATCTATAGAGTGTACGTGCGTGTGGATGAGCACAGGTGAACATGTGAAGATTTGGTTCTTCTATGTAATGTAGTGAACCAGAGATATGACATTCCTATGGATGTTCCCCTAGTGGATGAGAACTATTGGGTGTATCAAATCCTTTTCTATATATTTTTCAAAAGTTAGACCTACCTGTAACTCTAATTGTTATGTAAAGGGTACAGGTTGGCCCCACCTTAATGTGATTAATAATAAATGTAAAAGACAATTAATCTGGTTAATATTAATAATAATAATAATAATTATAATGTGACTTAGAGAGGTCGGCCCTGTTGAGCCAATAGACACTTATGTTGACAGGTTTAGGTTAGTATAAGTAAAGGTAAAATCCCCATTGTGGAAATATATCTTTCCTGTGAGTTTGTAAATTTCAGCAAGTACATTTACTTGGGAAAAGTGTGCACCTCTCTTGGGCACTAGAGCTCTAGGGTTTGAAGCACCCTCATGCATGATAGATCCTTCTTGGTGGTGAAGGTCTTTCTCCTGAAGATTATAGCAAAGGATTTAGTTGGGTTTTCATCCCTTGTTGAGAAGGGTTTCCCAGGATACTTCCTGTGTTCTTGTGCATGGTGTTTCTTCTTGTGATCTTGGTTGCTGCAACATTCTTGTTTATGGTTAAGACAAAAGAAAATTGAAATGAACTACATGCTTAACCTATCTTATTAAAAAATCAACAAAAAGGAGTATACAGAAAATGGTAGACCTTATTCAATTCTGGTTTATTCAGGAGAGAGAACTTGTACAACATGCCCCGTGCTCAATATTTAACATAAGATTTTGAAATTCGTATACGATAAAATAAATCTTGTACCCTTTCAATGAAATTGGTCTCACTTCATTTGGATTCTCTATAAATACTTTATGATTGTTTTACCTGAAACATATGTTTATGACTAGTTTCAGGACTATTCAAAAACCCTATCTTCCACAGAGTGTATCTCCAAAATTATAGCGAATAAAGAGATGAAATTTTTACCACAGGTACCTAGATATGTCTTCTCAATAGCATACAAATTTTACCATCTGAATCATTCTAGAAAAAAAGCTATAGATAAAATGGTAAGATTACTTGAAAATAGCATACCTTAGAACACATCACCAAAAGACTTCATCCTCCCTTAAAATTCGGCCTTATTTACTTCAGATTTCCTCTGAAATTAGACTTATATCTCCTCGTTCATTAACAAAATTGTGTGTGTTAAAAAATGAATGTATAATGAGATTTGTTTATACCCTTTATGTCACTTCCTTTTAACATTAGGGCCAACATGTAGTTTCTTATTCAATTCACATTGTCATCTTCAAAAATTAATTTCTCCTCAATCATGAGGACACACGTGACGTGCCACATACCACCAGAATCGGCATGACTTATACTATCCATCCATGGGTGTTGTACTTGCATGTGTAATTTCCTTCATGTATATCTACTTTAATCTAATGTTGGGTCCAAAATCCAATGGCTAGGGTTGACATCAATGAATACAACCAATGACTAGGGTTGACATCAATGACAACAAGAAATCTTAAATATTGACATCA
>JASDQU010243549.1:161008-173242 GCA_032191745.1 Picea mariana
AGCACTAGAAATGACATCTTACTGACACTAAATACATCACCAAAAGGAGAGATTGAATACCATTACAACATATTTAACATGATATCTTAAAACAATTTACAACTATCAATGAAGTACCATCCCAATTTGGGACGAAATCCAAAATGGCATTATTTATATAAATAAGGTTTGGCTGAAGAAATCAACTCAGAGTTCTATGTATGAAAAATATTTCTAAGTGGATATAGCTCTTTCATTAAAAGGACATCTGTTCAATTGGTCTTGTATTAGGTTGTCATGAATATAAATGGCACAGTTTTGTGCCAATCCTTTTACACCACTTCCCAATAGTTCTTTGCATGCCACAAAACCCTAAGGAAAAACATATGACATGTTTTATGCATGCCCCAACAGTTCCCACTTCCCAACAATTATGTGCATGCCAACAGTTATGTGCATGTCTCAACAGTTCTGTGCATGCCAAATTGGCATGCACAACAACCCTATGGTTGTTGTGCATGCCAATTTGGCATGCACAAAAGCCCCAAGGAAAGCATATGACATGTTAACTCAAATGACATTGGATATTCATAATGAATACACTATACTAGTAATGAATCAAATAAGGTAAGTTTTTGTGTTTAATATGGAGTTACTAACCCATGATCTCTTATGCATAAGATGAATCCAATCACTGCTTAGTAATGAATGATTTCCAGATATAAATTACATTACATTAATGTCTAGTCATAACATCATGCATGTACATACCCATCAACTTATATAGGGTAATAATATAAGTATATATTATTATTATTATTATTATTATTATTATTAGCTTATATCAGTTCATATGATATTAGTCTCCCATGACTACCAATCCTTTTAAACTACTTCCCAATAGTTATGTGCATGCCAAATTGGCATGCACAACAACCCTATGGTTGTTGTGCATGCCAATTTGGAATGCACAGAAGCCCCAAGGAAAAACATATGACATGTTAACTCAAATGGCATTGGATATTCATAATGAATACACTATACTAGTAATGAATCAAATAAAGTAAGCTTTTGTGTTCAATATGGAGTTACTAACCCATGATCTCTTATGCATAAGATGAATCCAATCACTGCTTAGTAATGAGTGCTTTCCATATATAAATTAAATTACACTAATATCTAGTCATAACATCATGCCTGTACATACCCATCAACTTATATAGGGTAATAATAAAAGTATATATTATTATTATTATTATTATTATTAGCTTATATAGGTTCATATGATATTAGTCTCCCATGGCTACCAATCCTTTTAAACCACAGTTCCGTGCATGGTTGTTGTGGATGCCAATTTGGCATGCACAATAGCCATATGGCTGTTGTGCATGCCAATTTGGCATGCACAGAAGCCCTATGGTTGTTGTGCATGCACATAAGCCCTATAGATGTTGTGCATGCACATAACTGTTGGGGCGTGCATAGAACTATTGGGAACAATTATGTGCATGCCAAATTGGCATGCATAATAGCTATAGGGTTTCTATGCATGCCAAATTGGCATGCACAACAACCATATGGATGTTGTGCATGTCAATTTGACATGCACATAATCCCCAAGGAAAAACATATGACATGTTAACTCAAATGACATTGGATATTCATAATGAATACTCTATACTAGTAATGAATCAAATAAGGTAAGCTTTTGTGTTCAGTATGGAGTTACTAACCCATGATCTCTTATGCATAACATGAATCCAATCACTTCTTAGTAATGAGTGTTTTCCATAAATAAATTACATTACACTAATGTAATGTCATAACATCATGCCTGTACATACCCATCTGTTTATATAGGGTAATAATATAATCTAAGTATGATCAATCTTCATGTCAATATCTAAATACGATATCACCATTAAGTGGTGTTGGTCTCAA
Organism: Picea mariana; assembly: GCA_032191745.1. Lineage (NCBI taxonomy): Eukaryota > Viridiplantae > Streptophyta > Pinopsida > Pinales > Pinaceae > Picea > Picea mariana. The sequence continues at coordinate 162,929 of JASDQU010243549.1, forward strand.
AATTAAAAAAAAAAACTAATAAAAACTAAGAAACTATTAACATTTATCTCCAAACTTCAACTCTAAACCATCGTTGAGATATATCTCTTCATACCTGGAGGAAAAAAAAAAAAAAACATTTTTCAAATTTCAAATTTAAAAATTTTAAATAAAATATATCTACAAATTTTAAATAAAATGTACACATACCATTTTAGATAAATAAAACAAATTGTGATTAAATAAAAATTGACATATCAAAACTGTTGAAGTTTCATCTTCCAAAATCCATGTTCTCCTTTTCCACTGATAATTTAAACATCACTGTAACAATAAAAAGAAAAACAAATAACACATATTAGCATATACTTTATTAGCAAATATTTTTAATATATTTAACTTTATTAAATAACAATGAGAAATAATAACATACCCAAGCAGATCATCAATATTAACATAACCATGTGAGAAAAAATAGCATACCCAACCAGAGTTCCACAGATCTAAGATTCAACATTTTTATCTTCCTAAATTCATGTGCTCCTTTTCTACCAATAATTTAAACCTCACTCTAACAATAAAAAGAAAAACCAATAACACATACTAGCATATACTTTATTAGCAAATATTTTAAAGATATTTAACTTTATTTGTAACATCCCGTTCTTGCGCACACATGATTTGAATTATACTTTGAGGACACTTGCGTGTAACTGAACCGGTTCATTATATGATTGTCTACTTCACTTATGGATTCCGATGATGATGCTTATGGATTATGATTTTATGTCATTTGATTATCTATGTATAAATACGTTATACTGATGGGTTTCTCCTGAGTGTGTAGGACACTTGAAAGATTGAGGATGCCGATGGCGTCGGTGGACCTCCTTGGACTCTATATCGAGTCAGGGAGTCGAAAGTATACGGTTTGGGCTGACGATTGCCGCAACCGTTTGTATTTTGAATATCGTTGATAATTTCCTTGTCGTTGAAAAGAAATATTGGATCAGAATATTGGAGAGTATAGTTGGCGTTCTGGGAGAAAACTATAAAATTTAATAAGATTTCCATTCCAAGAGGTTTTCTTGATTATCCCACCAATCAATTTGTCAACAATGGGGAAATTAATTTTTATCATATTGTTATTAAGTTTTTTATCTATCTTATTTTTGGGATGTTTTTTAAAAGATTATTTTTTGCTCAAATTTTTTTTGTACCCTTATGTTCTCATCTTCTTGAAGTGATTTAAACCTATATCGAAACCTGGTTAAGAAAACTCCTTGTTACTATGAAAACCAATTATGTTCTTGTCTCTTGGAATGACTATAAATTATACTATTATGGAATTTGTTCTGTGTTCTACAGGATTAGTGCAACTTTATTTTGAGTTATGAATATATTATTTTTTCCACTAAGTAGGATTAGCGCTGCCTACTTCTGCTAACTTGAAATCCAATTTCCTTCTGTAAAAATAAGGTTGATTGGCATTGTCACCTAGATCGTGTTTGTAAGACCAATTTGGGTCTGCATTGTTTTCTGCGTTGCACAGTTTTTCTCCACATATTCGAGGAGCTAAGGGGGCTCTGAGTCTCCACCCTTGCCCAACTTGTTCTTCATAAAATCAGTGTTCTTATCCTTTCTCAACGACTAAAACCTTGCCCAGTTATTGCCTTCACACTATTGTTCAACCTCTTTTTCAGTCTTTTGTTCTGCGCTTTTTTTTTCCTTCTCTACCCTCCATGAATACCAGAATTAACCTCAGAGAATTTGTTTGTCGATATCCTCTGCGAATAGGGGAGAATGTACTTGAATTTTTTTTGGACATCCCTGCCAAACCATTTGTTGGCATCCTCTTCGAGTTGGGGGTGAATCTAAATGTGTTTTTGCTTGACGTCCCTGCAAAATCATTTGTTGGTACCTTTTGTGAGTTGGGGGGAGAATGTCCTTGCGTTTTTGCTGGACATCCCATTTGTTGGTACCTTTTGTGAGTTGGGGGGAGAATTTTCGTGTCTAAAAACCACCCATTGAGATAGGGAAAACACCTCACGTTTTCCCCTTTCCCCTACGTTTTCTTTAGGTTTTCATTTGTCCAGTCCCGTAGTGTTGTTGCTCAATGAAAAGTTGTGTTGTAGGTTCTCTTCAGATGGCTGCGAGATATAGAATACATACTGGCTTGAGTCGTTGAGATCGTTGTGGATGATCGATTTATTGCCTGGAAAATCACGCCTGCACTTGAGCGTAATCTCCCAACGTTTGATCCTTCTCCCTGCGAATTCTGGTATGCAATTTCCGCCCCTGCATTTTGAGCTATCACCCAACGAATTTGTTGTCATTCACCCAACAAACTTGTTGACATTCACCCAACGATGTTTCTCTTTTATCCTCGGCGTTGGGAATAAGCTTAATCCTCTGCGTTTTACCCTGAGCTCCTTGCGTTTTTTCCTTAAGGACACCCTGTGTGATTGGGGAGGGGGAATTCCTTGCGTCTTCCTATTTTTCTATGCGTTTTTAGTGGTGCTCTCAAGCTGCGCCCTGACGTAAACAAGTACTTTTCTCTCCCTAGCGTATCCACTGTTTTCAGAATTTATTAATGGACTCTTTTTGACAACGACCAAATTCGGTCATGCCCGCAAGCTTTCTCTGAATGAAAATTAAAGCCTTAATGACAACAACCAATTCCTGTCAGGCTCGCAAGTTTCGAATTAAAATTTAAGCCCTTAATGACAACAACTATATTCCTGTGGGGATTACTTTCTTAAATGTTTATATTGTTAATTGATAAATATTGTTGATTAAGTTTTTACTATCATTATCATTGTTAGGAAGTTTCTAAATATCTAATAATTTAATGAATATATTTTTATTGCATTAAATGTAAAACTTAGTTAAACACCATAAGGGTCTATACATCCATAAGGTTCATAGTCTCTTATTTAACCAATGATTTATTAGTTAATTGTTTCTTTTACTATCTTCTCTTATATAATGATTTAATAATCATTATTATATTATTGTGGTCTAATTTAACATGTTTCTTTAAGATTAGTAAAGATGTTGATGATGACCTTGTGGGGAGTGTTCTAAGGTTTGTTGTTGTAAGTGTCTAATAAGTGTTAAAGTGTCTAATTCACGATAACAATGATGTAAACTAGAAAATAGAAGGTGATTACCCTCACGCACCTTGAATAAAGGTTGACATGTGTTTCTTGTATTAATTGTTCACGCCCCAAAAATTATAAGATTAGACTCCACGCGTCTTATATTAATTGACAATGATCTTGCGCCTTGAACGAATGCATTGTACAGATGATTGGTGATTATCTTACTCTTGTGCTTTTTAGAACACTAATGACATATGATGGTTTAGACCTTAGATATTTTGTGCAATGAATTAATTGATGATACTCTTGCGCCTCAATTTAAGGTGATGTATATTTAATGTATGTGATTAGATTTCCTTATGCAACAATTAAATAAAGTCGATTACCTTGCACCTTCTCTTATGTCCTCGTATGATGGATTTAGTAAATAGATTCTCTTACGCCTCAAATTATATTGTGGTTATATTATCTGCGTCTTGATTGTAATTTTGATGTCTGATTAGTTAAGTAGTTAGACTCCCTTGTGCAATGAAATGAGGTTGATAATACTCTTGTACCATTAGTTTGTCGACGTGTGATTATGTTAAAGTTGTTTCTTTTGTGTCTTTTAATTGTCGATGTGAACATGATTAAGTGACGGGGATGTGCACCACAAATGCAAGTGATAATTTCTTTTGTGCCTTGGATTTAATATGGTCTATGATGTGTTATGCGAATGATTACCCTTGCGCCTTGGTTAATTGATGTTTAGAATTGATGGATTGATGATTGGATGATTGTTGAGGCGGTTGATTAGCTAGTTTCTCGGATTGATTGTGTTAGTGGGATGTAGACACCTCCTTCTTCCCCAGAATAGTCGCCAACCCTAAGACCTTAAATGGTTAAAATCAATTGGAACTTGGGCTTGAGCATTTCTTATGTGTCCTGGAGGTCCTAACCTTGCAGGGTAGCTTGGGCGGGTAGTATATTATGTGAATATTATTTTTATTTTTATGATCCTTAAGTTATCGTTATGTTATATCATGTTATCCCAGTATTATCTAATGATTATCCTTATGAGACGAGTTGAGAGATTATGATTTGTACTATTTATGTGTCATCATTTATTTATATGAATGCATTGATTATGGGCTGCTAGTTATTTGTGTTAAATGCGTTAGTATGTGTATCGTTATTCATGGCAACAATGTGTCAGCTTCATGTCGCGAATGATTGATATTGTGTTAATATTGTTCATTAAATACTGGATGGTGTGTCAATGATATTGTTATTAATTGTGATGCATATTTCCTAAGACAATTTTTTTTTTTTTACATGTTGTATGTCGCTTTTGTTGTCATGACGGCGGGGCCATTACATATGGTATCAGAGCGGGTTCAACCGTGCGACTGTGAATAGTCATGCCTTCCAATGAATTAAACCCTTGATTAATAACTTAGCGCTAATTAAAATTTTAACCTGTCCATGCAGTAATCACGGTTAGAGGACGCCACAGAGATTCACAACGTGGTGCTAGGGAAGGAGGTGCAACGCCTCCAGAAGCGCCCACGCCCTAGGAGTCTAACCCCCAAGGGGAAGAACAGGTCCTTGGGCAAGATTCAATTGTTGTAAGGGATGTGGATGGTTTGACAAGGTCTTTCCAGGGAAATGTTAGAGGCCTTGACTAACCATTTGTACTGAGATGAGGCCAGGGCACCTCTACCCTTGAGGGTCCAGATTGCACCCCAACTAGTAATAGTAGCATTCATGAAGAAATTGAGAAGGTTAAGTTCCTGAGTTCATGAGTGCCACGAACGAATCAACTGTCGAGGCATGGTTGTAGAACTTGGTGATGTGATTCGCACTTCGTGACTACACCTCCAACGCGAAGGTCTGCATTGGCGGTCTTTCAGCTGAAGGGGAGCACTCTTCTTTGGTGGAAGACGCTCCTTCCACCACTGAACATGACCATCGAAGACGTGTCATGGGAACAATTGGAAGAGCGGTTACATGAGAGGTATTTGTCTGAGGAATTCATTGAGCACCAACTCAATGAGTTCAATGCCTTATGACATGGCGGTCGTACAATGCTGAGTATGAGGCCTATTTCATGGAGCTTCTTAGCTATGCTCCACATCTGAACACCAAGAAGCTTAAGGTTAGCAAGTTCGTGTTCGACCTTAACTCCAAATTTTTTGCGAAGGTGAGGATCTAAATGCCTTGGATGTTTCACGATTCAGTCTAGTAGGCCTCATAGCTGAGGAAGAATTGACCACGGGAGTCAGGGCAGGACTCCTGTGAGACTATCTAGACTGACGACATCTGGTGCACAACAACATCATATGCCAACCAGACCAGACATCTTGGTATCAAGATGCGTCTATAGAACTTTTGTTCACGACACCATGACAATAGGTTCCTCAATAGGAGACCCCCTACAGGGGACCACCGCCAACAACCATAGTTAGTCTTGTTAGCAAAACAAACCAGGATCTTAGGCTGGTAGGCCAACAACTTCTACTTCAGGGCCATGAGTACTAGAATGGAGACGGGTGTTGGACATGTGGAGATCCACCTTACCAGGAAGAATGTCCAGTTGAAAAGGCCAGAGCAGTCGGGTCAACAGGACACACTACCGTTGTGGAGATGGGAAAGGCCCACAAGATTCATGATCGCGGTAAATAACCGCTAGGTCGAGCACCAGTCTACTATGCTCGAGACAACAAGTACCATCACTGACTAGAACTTTAGTATTTTGATAGATCTCGGTTCTACAAAGAGATTTATTTCAGGTGCAATACTAAATATAATTAAGGTAAGGTTAGTTGAACATGACAAATTTAGCTACGTAGAAATGGCTTCGAGAGCTAAGAAAAAGGTTGGAGGAAGGGTTACATACTGTAGCCTTAACCTGAGAGATTTTGTCATGAAGGCCAACCTGTACGTCATGATCTTAGGATCTTATGATGTCGTAATTAGTATGGACTGGTTGGAATTGCATGATGAAATGATCAACAATAAGACTAAGCAATTGAGTTGGACCGTCGATGAGGGAAAGAGAAGTGTGATTGAAGGAAGAAAACAAGGAGTATCCCCGAGGTTCATTTCTTCCCTACAAATACAGAAGAGCATGCATAGGGATGCAAGCTATATGCAATCTTGGTGCTGAACGATAAGGGCATGGCGAAAGGATCTGAAGGACCTTCCCGTGGCACGAGTACTGCTACGTGTTTCAAGAAAATTATCCAGATTGCCTCCCGTAAGAGAGTTGGAGTTTAAAATCAACTCGAAACTTGGAATAGAACCAATAGTGAGAACACCTTATCGGATGTCGACCCCTGAGTTACAGGTGTTGAAAATTCAACTAAAGGAGTTTTCGGACCTAGGACTTATACATCCAAGTGTGTCACCTTGGGGTGCTCCTGTTATTTTCATATGGAAGAAGGATGGGTCATGGAGACTCTTCTTGACTACCGTCAAGTATACATTGACAACATATTGATATATTCTTGGAGGACGAAAGAAATTGACAAACATTGCACTTGGTGCTACAGTTTTTACGAGAGAACAAATCTCGGGAACTGTCAAAATGCTCTTTTATCAATCAAGGATTCATCAATTGGGCATGTTATCTCCGACGAAGGTATCGCTATGGATCCAACGAAGGTAGAGGCTATTAGGGAATGGCCTGCGTCGATGAATGTACCAGAAGTATGTAGCTTCATGGGTTTAGCTGGATATTATCGTCGGTTCATCGAAGGTTTTTGAAGATAGCAAATCCGACCACGAAAATGCAGAAGAAAAACAAGAAGTTGTATGGACCAAGAAATGCACGGAAGCATCTCGAAGGCTCAAGAAGAACTTGACGACATCACGGATACTAAAAATCCCCGATAGGGATGAGTAATTCTTGGTATGCGCAGATGCATCCAAGGAAGGCTTAGGCTGAATCTTGATGCAAGGCGGTCGAGTGATCTCATACGTCTCAAGGAAATTAAGAAGGCATGAAGAGAACTATGCGACACATGATTTGGAGTTATTGGCCATTATGTATGCCATGAGGGTGTGGAGACACTACTTGCTTGGACACAAATTCGAACTGAAAATAGACCACTGTGGTTTGCAGCTCATTTTACGCAAAATGACTTGAACGCATGGCAAGGGCGTTGGTCGGAACTGCTTAGTGAGTACGATTGTGTGATTACCTACATAAAAGGAACATCGAACAGAGTGGTAGATGCATTGAGTTGGAGAACACACACATTTTTAGTGATACCTCTGCAGACGAATCTTCATGGAAGGATTCTAACTTTATAGTGCGATGATGACTGGTATCAGGAGGTTAATGAAATTATCAGATGAGACACCATGTTGGTACCAAAATTTGAGGGATTTATTATGGAAAACGACAAATTAATGAGATATAATAACCAGATTTACGTACCGCCTTACGACAAGTTGAGAAGTTGATCTTAAACGAAGCTCATAGAGTAGTGTACATGGCTCATCTATGAGTAACGAAGATGAGGTAAGACCTTAATCCATCATTCTTTTGGTAGGGATGGAGGCGTGCATAGTTAACTACTTGGCGAGGTGTCTGGAATGTCAGCAAGTAAAGGCTGAACATAGACATCCGACTGGATTACTACAACCCCACGTCATTCCAGAATAAAATGGAGGCCATTTCGATGGACTTCATTGTGGGATTTTCGCTAAAGACAAGGAGGAACGACTCGATTTTTGTGATAGTTGACACTCTGATGAAGAGTGCACATTTTATTCCTGTGCACACGATGTATTAGGCACCTGACATAGCTAGAATTTTGTCAGGAAGATTGTGAGACTGCCTAGCGTGCCTAAAAGAATTATATCCGATATAGGATCTGTGTTTACAGGACGATTTTGGACTAGTTTCGAAGAGGCCTTCGGAACTCAAATTAACTTTAGTACTGCATATCACCCTGATATAGATGGGTAGACCGATGGAACGAACCAAATTGTGGACGATATGTTGCGTATGTAAGTGTTAGACCAACAAAAAAATTGGAAAGAGTTCATGCCACTGGTAGAGTTTGCATACCACAACGACTATCAAGGTACTGTTTAATATGGAACCATTGAGTTTCTCTATGGGAAACCGTGTCAGACACCATTGAGCTGGGATCGATTTGAGGATAGGTTCCTGGTGGGACCAGAATTGATCCAAGAAATGGAAGAACAATTACAAACGATAAGAAAAAAGGATGGAAGAAGCACAAGATCGACAAAATATTTATGCCGATGTGCATCACGTTGACCATTTATGAAGTTGGCCTATCAACTATTTGTGCCTCATTCTTTGAGGCATATGCATGATGTTTTCATGTATCTATTTTGAGATATTATGTTAGTGATACTGCACATGTGATTGACATGATTTATTTGCAAGTATCAGACGAGGGTGCACTCACGGCGGAGCCAATCCGCATTCTTGACCCTCGCATTCAACAACTACGATGTTAAACAATCGATCAGGTCAAGGTCTAGTGGGATAATGATAGTCCTGGGAGGACAGATATGATATGCGCCAACAATTTCCATTTTTGTTTGATAGTTAGACATTAGATATTGTGAGATACTTTATTTATGCACTTATATACTGTGAAACTTCGGAATGAAGTTTAAAACAAGAGGGGGTGTATGTAACATCCCTCTTTTGCGCACACATGATTTGAGTTATTCTTTGAGGACACTTGCGTGCAAGTGATCTGGTTCATTATATGATTTTCTTCTTCGCTTATGGATTCCGATGATGATGCTTATGGATTATGATGTTATGTCATTTGATTATCTATGTATAGACATGTGCTATTGACAAGTTTCTCCTGAGTGTACAGGACACTTGACAGATTAAGGATGTCGACGAACCTCCTTCAATTCCATATTGAGTCAGGGAGTGGACTATATATGGTTTGGGATGACGATTGCTTGATAATCAGACTCACATTAGGAGTAAAGGGGCCATGCACAACAACTAGACATATTGAGGGAGAGGTGTGGTAGCAACCCTGCCACAACCTACTAGCACTCCTACCATGGTTCAAATTGTAGGTGAACGATTACCTAGTTCGAGAGACACATGATGTCGTGAGGGAAGACTAAGATAGTCGCTCATGAAGATTCTAAGGGGCACACAATAAGGTAGGGTCCTTATTCATTAGAGGCTCTTAGTCTCCCACAAGGTCACCTGATGGAGTATTGAATCCAAGGGTTGGACCTCTAAAAAATCAGTCAAAGGTGAGTGGCACCCTTGAAGCACATAGTGTGTCTTGAAGGGCACGCCACGCAAATAAAACATGAACAAAGGCGAGTGGGACCCTTGGAGCACGCAATGCATCTTGAAGGGCATGTCACGCAAATAAAACATGAACACAGGCGAGTGGCACCCTTGGAGCACGTAGTGCATCTTGAAGGGCACGTCGTGCAAATAAACATGAACAAAGGTGAGTGGCACCCTTGGAGCACGTAGTGCGTCTTGAAGGGCACGTCGTGGTTTTTAACACAAGTGAGTCAATGAATCTAGGTGCCTAGAAAAAAATATTTTATTTGACGTGGCCGACCTTAAAATAAATGTTGTATGAGTAAATTTTATTAATTATAAAATTCCCTTAAAAAATTCTAAGCCTAGTTGAAATTAAAGCCTAGGTCTAAATAGGGTAAGAGGACTAAAAAATAATTAATCAATTAATAAAAGGGGGATGAAGAAAAATCAAATTATTAATTTAAAGGAGAAATAATTTATCTAAGAATTAATTATTTTTTGTGTGCAAGACATGTTAATTTGGAACTTAGACAAAAAGGGGAAATGAATGCAAAAAGGAATGTGGAACATAGAAAGGAATCTAGTCTAGAGAACTTTCCTAAATAAAACTCAACTAAGTTTTAAGAAAGGCATCAATCATTAAAGGAAATTGAGGGAATAAAGGGACAACAAGGAGCGTTTTTAGGATGGGTGAGGGAATCTGACATTTAACTAAATTAAATAAATGAATTTCTGGTGCAACTAAGGGATCGAGTGACAAGTGTACAGGGAGAGTATTTCCTAATTAATTTTTAATAAAAATAATTTAACGTGCAATTGGAAAGTGTCACTAAGCAGAACTATATAAAAGTAATGGCAAGGAATATGAATGCATCACGACTGGTATGCGTAAGGTTATGCTGCTGAAATTTCTTTGACTAATTTTTCTTGTGGGAGTTGGGATACCCAGCT